>JAHBCN010002702.1:7500-86817 GCA_019359885.1 Listronotus oregonensis
TAGGGGCGCCCATTATTTTTTTTTAATTTTGAAATTTACGCCAAAATAAAACCTTTTTAAGTGTTTTTCCCAGAATATGAAAAATTTTTGCCAAATTTTTGAAAATTTTCTACTTGTAAACTTTCAATTTAAGATAAAAACCTATTTATCATATTCTTATCACTTGAAAATCAAAATTTTTATTCTTCCGACAAGAGAAAACGCCGTTTTTTAGGACTGGAAACATTTGATTGGGGTTATTTCCAACCGCCTTATCTCTTTATTAATTTTTCGATAAACCAAAGAAACCAAAATTTATAATTTAAAATTTTGGTTTTACGCCCCTTTTTTTTTAAAATTTTATTTATTTATGAAAAGCTGTAGCTTTATTCTGTTATAACAGTGTTTTCCGAAATATAAGGTATTACTCAGTTTTATTTAGTGACAAGGGTTGCCTAATATCGAGACTTGCCCGTTTTTTGTTACTTGCTAACAGCTTAATGAAAATAATATTTTTTCTATTTTTGAGTAAAAATGGTATAAAGACGAATAAAGACCCTCTTTTAAAAATGTTGCAAAAATGACTTGCCAACTTTATTGCCGCTACATATTAAAAGCTTTCTTTTTCGTATATTTTTGTTTAAACCCAATAGAAAAACATGATTACTGTTTTATAAGATTATTACTTACCTATAAACATTTGCTATTACTTCTTTTTGTTTGTCCTTAGTGTCTTTCCGCAAGTAAATTTGTTCATTTAAAAAAATAGAATACTATTGAAAATATTTAAAAAATCAAATAGGAACTAAAAAATGAAAAAGGGAAAAAAACAAAAAAACAAAAACAAGCAAAAAATTAACAACATTTAAAATATAAAAGGATAAAATTTGACCTCCACACTGAATGTTTAAATTTGACATTCCAAAGGGAACCAAAAAACGCAAACACTTCCAATACAAGTAAATTTAATAGAAACAAAACATGTGACAACTCCACCAACCCCGGTCGTTTACTTCGCAACTGGACAAGCCTTTTGTTTGATGTTGCCAGTTTAGACAAAATCGATAAGGTCTTTGGAAAATAATTACCTAATAACATAATATTCCTTAGTAAAACAAAAAATATTAAATAAAAATTAAAGTATATAAAACCATATTTAATTCCCTTTTTTCAATATTTTATTTTTTATTGTAAAAAAAATATTTTAACATTAAAATTTTTATATAGTAGTAAGTACTATTGCTTTCTTTTAAAACCCCCAAAAATATCGTTCGAAATATTTTTAAATTTTCGTGCTACGTTGTTTGCGATATATTAATATTGTCTCTGCCTGGGGAGACAGGCCTTTCAAAATTAAAAAAACCCTTTTCCCCCTTTTTTTTAATCTTTCCAGAGATTCTCGTATAATATTTTGATTCTGGTTAAGTATGTCAATTTCATTTACAATTTTTTGCTGCACCTCATTAATATTTTTACTGGGTCGTTAATAAACTACATTTTTTAAATGGCCTTATACAAATTTATTCATTGCTGTCGCCAAATATTATTGTAGATTTGCAATGGCAATCCTTTCAAGAGGTCATCGATATTGTTTCGAAGAAATCGAAGGTATCGTTGGCCCGTTAAAGAGCTACGATAAAATAGTGATCCAATAATTTGATTTACTAATATTCCACACCACACATTAAGTTCCGACCTTGAAACTTTATCACTTCAGATTTATGAGGGTTAACTGCTGTCCAGTAATTTGTATTTCTCCGGTTGTATACCCCTTATGTTGTAAATGACGCTTCATCACTCCATATAATTTTATTACATAAGTAGTTGTTCTCGTCTTGCTCTCTCATCAGCATCGAAGCACCAAATCGGATAAAAGAGTTTTTTTGTTCTTGTGTCAGATACTGAACACTGTGTGTCCCAAATTGGTGGGGAAAGTATGGGGATATTGGAAACCACGATATATAGAAAATCGGTTAAATGGCAAAAGTTTTAGACAAATATGTAAGTAGGCTAATCCCGTCTACTGCATAGTTTTATCGATTTAGGTTTTGAGAAATTTTGAAAAACATAAACCATGCATTTTCGAAAAATCGGCCATTTTTTTTTATTAGTGAAAATTTTTCAAATCTGTAAGAACTTTTCCACAGCTACTTTTTTTGTAGATTTTTTGTAGATGACCAAGTGGTCAACTTTTATTTTTTACGTTTCTGGTTTTTAGAATCATCAACTTTATTTTTTCATATGGGCGCCATATTGGATTTTTACGCAGCCAAATAGTGCTGTTTATTCTGATTTTAACAATGTATAACATCTTATTATTTACGAATTTATAACCACATTTATTTCAAAAAACAAATATTTTCTGTTGGCCTTGATTTTGGCGAACGTCATCTCGCACTTTAGCATTTTGTTGTCACTGTCAAATTTTCTCGGGTACGTTATTACAATTTTTTCAACTCTGTGAAATAGTTAATAATATAGAAAAACTTGATATTTTGCTACATTATTTCCAAAGCCCCAAAATTTTTAAATAAAATTTTCCCCAAAACAAAAATAACTTTTCTTTGAAAACCGGATTTTGGCCTGATTTGAATTTTTGAAAGAATTTTTACCTGGAAACGTTTCGTTTTTGAGATTTCCTTCATCAAACTTAAAAATCAAACTAACCCCATTTTTACAACATTCTTTTTGCACACAATTCTTAATTTTAACACCAAATTGACTCATAATATTTTATAAACACCTTTTGAAAACTGGTTATTACATTTATTTTACACCTTTTTTCCTTTAAATTGCTAAGTTTTACTTTCACGACCGTTTGCTAAAAAAATGTCCTAATGTATAAATTCTTGCGACGTTTGAAAGTGAAACTTTGCAATTAAATGAAAAAAGTATGTAAAATAAATATAAAAACAAGTTTTTAAAAAGTGTTAATGAAATATTGTGAGCCAATTTAGTGTAAAAATCAAGAATTGTGTGAAAAAAGGAAAAATAGTGAAAATAAGGTTAGTTTGATTTTCAATTTTAAATTTCAAATTCTTAGATTTGTGATCAGCCCCAAAAAAACCCGTATATTAAAATTGGTCAAATTTGGTGTTAAACAAATATTTTTAAATCCATAACTATGTTCGTAACATTGTCCCTCCCCAAATTTTTTATCGTCTCGATCAAGTATCTTTCTTATCTTGATAGAGGACAGCCGTTTAGATGTACGACTTTCATCTTCACATGTGGGCTTCTGAATTCGGGAAAACAGATAATTAAGCCGGGGCACTATATGGTCCCCCCCATGATTTCTGAAGGTTTTTTAATTTTTTAAAAAAATGTTTCAGACCATGAATTCATACTTAATTTCTTATTGTAACGTATTTGAACCCTTCGTGTATCTCTTTCAGCTGTTTACTGAGCTGACTTAATAATCTTAGTTGAACTGAAGGCACAAACCGCCCAAAAAAGACTTTTTCAGGTGATGTTCCAGTTTTTTGTAAATTTCGGAGCGATAGGCTAAGAAACGGCTCTTACAGTTGTCCCATTTTTTTTTCATTTACTTTTTTTTTAGAAGGTCAAAAGTTGGTTAAAAATTTTGGGGAAAATGTGGTTGGGTTTTGGGCTTCCCCCGAAGATTACAGAAGTTCTGAACAGATCTATAAGTTTCTGCCTTATCGGTATGTATTTCCTTGGTAACTATATCAACAAATCGTAAAATGTGCCAACAGTTGTAGCTTCTTGATTTGGTATTGCGTAGCCTTCCGGCCATTTGCTGAAGTTACCCATCGCTACCAAAATATATTCACGGACTTATTGGAAATGGTCCTGATATGTCTACGGCAATTCTAAAAGGTGCCTTCACATTGTATCCCATTATCTTGTTATGGCTTCCTGTCTTAGGTCCTTTGCTGGAGGCGCAGTCCCTACAAATTCTGCACCAGTCTTTTACATCCGCACGACTTCCCAGACAGGAGAACCTTTCTTGAACCTCAAAGAGTCTTCATAAGTCCAAAATGGCCACCTTCTATACCATTGTGCAAGGCTTGCAATATTTTAAAATCCTTTTGGTTGGAAGTATTGTCTGATAAGTTTGGCTTTTACTGTCAGAACTTTACCAGACTCTTAATAGCCATTTTTCATTACCACAGAGTCCCATATGACCCAGTAAAAGATCTCAATTTTCTGTTTTAAGTTTTACCATATCTCCAGATCGGGATATTTTTGTTGTTTTTTGGACAGGATCTTCGGATCCTATTTTTGAGAGCACTGGATGGGTGTCCTTCGGCAGTGAAATTTATCAGGATCTTCTTGTTCTTTACGTCTACTGCAATGTTAACAATTCTCTGGGCAAGGTCTTCTTGATAGAGCGTCAGGCGTCAGCATCCATCGTACTATCTGGCTTTCGGGATTTTTGAACTGAAGCAACCATTTAAGTAATGCAAGATACTTGTGATAAAAAAATTAATAATGGTTTTTAGGTCTTAAAATATAGGGGAACCAGCTTGAAAAGTTTTATTATTTTTAAAAATGGTCCAGCAACCATTTTTTTTTCTTTTTTGATCACTTAAGATGGATGGACCCTTGTACCTGAGTATTAAATAAATAATATCTATATTATGTAACTTTAACCATTTTCAAAAATGTATTTTTTTTTATTTTCCTTTAAAATAATTTAAAATCGTAATCTTAATGATCAACGCAGCTTATATATAACTGATACAGGTCCTGGCCAATAAACATAGGCCAACGGCTACGCCTAGCTGCGCTGGTTCGTGCAAAGTTATATAGCGGGGCCCATATATGACATAAATGACTAAATCAAATTGTTCTAAAAAGCTCTGCATTTTGATTAATGATCCACACGATGTCACATTTAACCAGAAACAGGAACTTACCTTATCATGTGCACTAGCACCACAAAACTGTTCATAATCAATAAGGTCCTTTATGGTCGGCTCTTCCCCACAAATAGCACAATTTACATTTCTCGATCTAAGTCTTATATTTCGGAAGGTAGTGGTCGTGCCATCAAATATCAAAAACCTCCCTGTTAAGACTCCCGGTGAATTAACCAATATTTTTATAGTTTCTAGGGCTTGCAGAACACCGATCAGTCCCGGTACTATAACAGAATTTAGATATTTCTATTATATACATATTATAATTTAATTAATTTACTTATCTAATTAAGCAAATACGGGAAGCCCATTTTCACATGTTAACTATTAAATCTATGCATAATTACATCTTCCAAACGTCACCTAATTTCTTTCATAAGTAGTAAGTACTGAGAACGAACTAATCAAGAATTATAGTTAAATAGTTGTCCAAAGTTTTGTTTAGGAAATTGTACAAGCTGATGACAAGGTATTTTCCCGTGCAAACACAACAAATCCGATTTCTTGTCACAATTTATGGTCAAGAAGTTAAATATTTTTTTTGGCAAAGTTTGGGAAAAAATTAGAAATATTTTGGGTTTTTAATCGATACTAACATAATGAATTTTAAAATTTAAGGTTAAACCACATTAATGATTAGTTTATTGGTCTATATTGATATTTCGCTTTTTAACATATTTTTTTTTAACTTTCAATTAAATTCTGTTAAATTATTTAATTTTACACATATACATATTTTGGGTTTTCTATGCATTTAAATGTTTTTTTGTTACCATCACATTAATAGCCGAAAAAGGTAGGTACTCAGTTTGCAAATCAAGACAATTTTTTATCTATAATAATTCAGTTACCAATATATAAGTAGTTTATGACACAGATTTAAAATAGCAACTACGTAAACTAGGACAAACTGACTATTACTGTCAACAGAAAAATCAGGAAGAAAAAGAAGTGTGAAAATCGCAGTTGGGTTTGTTTAAAATAAAAATCATATCTTTTGGTGGATTTGATGTTTGACAACCAGGAGATAATCACCGTTTTTTACTTATTGTTAAAAAGAACCTGCCGGTTTAAATAAAGTCTTGTCAAAGTAAATCATTTGGAAAATTTTCTTTATGAGATACATCTAAAAATATTACGAGAAGTACATCCAATAACACGAAAAATTTAAAGTCGTACATTTCGGGACGGTTTACCGTATTTTGTCAAAAAAAACTACCAATTAGATGCATAGATGATCATTTAGTAAACATTTTAAAAAATTGAGCGTATAATATGCGCAAAACAGACGAAGATGATTACAAAAAGACCATAGTCAAAACCATCTGGAACACAACAGCCAAGGTGCTCATGGAGACAATTGTAATGAAAATCTTAGAAAAATAAACCCATTCGATGATGTAACATACAAAAAAATGAGGAAGGCACGGACTGCTAAAAGAAAAGAACTGCAAGGTATACAGAAAAAAAAAACAAGTTCTACAGCACATGAATTAAAAAACCCAGTGAATACACACAATGAAGAAATATTCATAAAGACTTATAAGAAAGGTATTTTATACTCTCTTGTAAGTTGGCAAAATGCGGCGAGTCTGCAAAATGCAGGCCTAATTCTAAAAGGGTAGAATAAAACTTGATAGTTTAGAAAAACGCCGAAGCCACAAGTATAGAAATAAATGAAAAAAAAAAGTATCAAACCATTCGAGCCTCCGCAGTGCGAGTATTGTAAAAACATTACAACACCCAAGTGTAATTGTAATAAGTTCTCGTTCCTATGGTACCGTTTATATCCTTCTCGTGCCGAGTGATGTGTCATAATTTCCTTCTGCAAGAAGATCGCCCGACCTTTGCTGACTCTGATACATTATAGCTCCCAATTCAATTGTTAATGACACCAAGAATAGTAAAATAACAATTATTTTTAAATACCTTTAATATTATAGGCTGTTTAAAAAACATCAAAATATTGTATAAATAATACTTTAAGCATTTTTGGAAAATATTTTTTATTTGTTTCTAACACCACTTAAGATACCTGTATTTGAAATTTTATTTCACAATCATACATCTCGCCACTTTCTTCAAGCTCTTCTACCAGCTTTATTATTTTTTTTTTAATACGGAACCAACTTATTTTTATTAATACTTATAAAACTTAAAGGTTTATGACTTTAGGGTACATGCATTATTTTAACATACGTTTGTTGCTAGAGAAAGAAGAACAATGATGATTTATTAAAAGGGTAAAACTGCAGAAAACATTGGGTTAATTACTAGTTTTGGAAGGTCATAATATAAAATAAAAAATGCATTCGGATCGAATTAAAAAAATTATATTGGACCTCCAAACCTGAAAAATTTTCCAAAAAATTACTTTGCTAAAAATCTCAATACATACATCACAATAATAGACTTTACAGGTAAGGTAAATCGTTAAATTATCAATGTATACATTTTCTTTTGCGCTATTACTTTTAAGGCTCATTTAACTTGATGTAATTAAAAAAAAATGCTACTCAAGTAAAACTACTTTTACTTCCAGTACTTTTATTTACTTCAGTTACTTGGGTAGAACTTCAAGTACTTTTTGAATTTACTTGGAAATGCAAGTACATTTTAACGAGTACTTGTACTTGTACTTAAAGTACTATTAAAAAAAACATAAACTTGGTACTTGTACTTGAAGTACTATTTGAGAGTACTTTGAGAGCTCTGAGTCAGAGTTAACAGAAAGTGGAATCGACGAGGAATAACCAGCTCAGTTCCGTCCCTCAGAACAAAATGGAATTTTAAAGCAAGAAATTCATCCACCATCTTTAAATACAATTTATAATAACTGCGTTTTTAATAGGCATGATATCATATGAAATAGAATTTATGGATTATAAAAATCGCTTTTATTTTTACAATATATTAAATACTGGTATTTATTTTTCGTAAAATAACACTACAAAATACAGTAGTCAGCTATGATAAGTCACGCTCAATCAGAGCGAATTAGTCAAATCTGTGTAAACGCCATTTTAAATCATTTGTACTTCAACAATCTCTCCACAGTTTATCGATTTTTATCAAGTATTTTGTGACTCCCAGTTATCAACTGCCTAGTTTGGAGTTACCAAAACCAATATTCCGAATTTTTAATCACGGACAGACTTTACCAAAGCAAGTAGGTCTAATTTGCCAATAGTTGATTTGTTGATACTAAAAGAGTTTTTTGTAACTTCCGTATAAGTACCTTTATAATTATTAAAACTCTATAGTTAGATATTAAGACTAAAATTCGTAAAATCGGATTTAATCACAAATATGCATTTCAGGATATTTTATAATTTATGGAATAGGTAAAGTAAAAATTACATTAAAGTGATCTTCACAGAAATAAATTGAAGAATTTCGACGCTCAGGTTTTGGATCTCGCCGAGCATGATTCAGCCATTTTTTTTTTGTAATATTTTATTCGGGGGATAGTCCACAAAATAAATTTTGTGCAAGAAAAAGCTAAAAATTGCTTTATTTAGCTTATTGCTTTTTAAAGAAACACCACTGTTACTGTTATTTGCCTTAAAACCGTCCTCCCTTTACATTTCGGGCTTGTTTTATCAAATAACAATAAAAATGCATTCGAGCTCTGTCTAGACAACATACCTGCAAGCATGATTTTTGCCTATTTCACATGTACTTCATATATTACAACAGATATCCACAATTTTAATTTGGTAAAAAACTAAACAATTATTTGGATACTGGCTTTGCTTGCTTGCTTAATCTGAACCACTAATAAAAGTTAATATTTACCTGGTCCAAGGACTCCACCATCTCCACAACTTGTAACAGTCTCAGGTGGTGGGGTATGGGAAACAGGCACCGATAGCAGGGACCTCCCTTATAATTATAAACAGTAAGCTGTGCTTCTAACTGCAATGCACTACCAGACACCAAGGGTATGTTGTTTAAAACACATGCATCGTTTAGAAGATACCTGGTTGCTACATTATCACTTCCATCAATTACAACATCATATTTATTGGTGGTCAAGATTTGCTTTATGGTGTTACTGTCTACTTGTAGTTTTAGTGGAGTTATTTTTATGCTTCGATTTATACTGCAAAAATTGTAAATAGAGTATTATTTACCTTTCATCATTCATTATTTTTAACTAAAACCCTATAGGCCAATCAGTAGAGATGTTTTCTCACACTTAAATTTAGCCCGAAACAACCTGTGCCATCTGTTAAAACATGATAAATAGATGAAAACCCCGGTTTTGTCCCCAGCGATTTTGTTTACAGTAATTGTTTAAACAATAAAAACTGTAAAAAAAGGTAATATTTGAGTTTTTCGCGTATAACTCAAAAACTATTAGAGATATCGCGATGATGTCAATGAGACTATTTTAGAGAATTAAAAAACCTACAAAATGTTTTTTATAGAACTTTCTGCGAGCATTTTTTGCCGAGAAACCAAAAAAAATCCTAAAATGGTCCTTTTTTTCAAAAAATCATATCTCCGTTGATAGGTAATAATATGTAGTTTAACCACGCAAAAGATGGTTTCTGTCGGATTTATAGTTTTCGATTTAGGGCTCATTAAAAATTTAAGGGCTTTTTTTGCGAGGCTCACCGTTTTAAGGCGGATCAATACAGGGTGGAATTTTTAACTGGAATAAATTCAATTTTATAGAGCCTCTTTATTTGCTGAAAAAATAAAAGAACACGGTTCCCTTTATTTTTAGTTTGGCACAATTTTTTGGTCTCTTTATAAAATTTACCCTCTTTTGAGGGTAGAAACCACCCCCAACTTTTTTTTTCAAATGTGAAGGTATGTTTTGTGATAGCTCGTTGGAAAGGGAATAAAAAAAGGAATATGAATATGATTCACTATTTACTTTTGTATTTTGGTAAGCTAGAAAGCCAGAAAAATAAAATGTTGCCATTTTAGCAAGGGGATTTTGCCTGCGCGGAATGTCCAAATAAAAAGGGAGAAATGTAATTGATGAGGTTTTTTGTTTACTTGTCTGTCGCATTCCAAGGGTCACTTTATTTTTAGTTTGGCAGAAGCGAATAATTTATCTGTTGTAGTATTTTGTGCAGTTTAAACCATTACTTTAAATAAGAAGTATTTATTATACAAAAATGAATGAACTATCATTCAAAATCACTAAAAATTGAAATTTTAATGATGATTGGCTTTGGAGACAGTTCGCGTACACAAGCAGAAGTAGCAGCATTATTTCACGAAAGACACTCTGATCTTCCAGCAATTTCCCAAAGCACCATCAGCAAAATTGAAAATCGTTATCGTGAAGTGGGCCACGTGAGAGACATACCAAGAGTAAGGCAGTCTCGAGTAATGGATGATGACACGCAATTAAATATTTTACTGACTCTCCAAGAAAATCCTAATACTCCAGCTCGACTGGTTGCAAGAGAATGCAACATAAGCCATACGTCTGCATTAAAGTTAGTAAAATCATGTCAAATGCGTCCTTATAAAATGCAATACGTACAAGAGTTACTAGAAGATGATCCGGACCGCCGTCTTCAGTTTTGTGAAGTGATGATAAATGCACTTGATCAGCATTTAGCAGATTTGGATTGGATTCTTTTTACAGATGAGTGTACTTTTGCACTCAATGGTGAAGTCAATAAACAGAACTGTCGATATTGGTCCACAGAAAACCCTCACTGGATGCGAGAAACACACACTCAACGTCCGCAAAAACTTAATTTTTGGGCAGGCATAATTGGCGACCAAGTCATTGGCCCAATATACCTTCAAGCTAACTTAAATGGCACTACATATTTGAATTTTTTGCAAGAAGAGCTTATGCCAGCTTTGACTGCTTTATTTCCTTATCAAGCAGAAGCAGATCTTCATGATGATTGAATATGGTTTCAGCAGGATGGTGCTCCGCCTCATTAACGTGCGACACTATTTGAGTAAAGTTTTTCCAAACCGCTGGATAGGAAAAAGAGGTACCATTGAATGGGCGCCAAGATTGCCGGACCTTAATCCTCTGGATTATTTCCTTTGGGGTCACCTAAAAACGACACGTACAAGACCAGAAAATTTAGATTAACTTATGCAACGACTTGCATACGAAATTCGCCAAATAACTCCAGATATGATTCGTAATGTCAAGAATGAATTTTATTTTAGATTAGGGTTTTGCCAAGAAAAAAAAGGGCAACATTTCCAACAATACTTACAATAAAATAACTTTGTCGAAAAATTTTTCGATTTTTATTTTTTCCAGCTTCCTAGATTATCAAAATGCGAAAGTAAATAGTGGGTCATATTCCTTTTTTTATTCCCTTTCCGACGAGCTATCACAAAACATACCTACATTTGAAAAAAAACAGTTAGGGGTGGTTTCTACCCTCAAAAGAGGGTAAATTTTATAGAGACCAAAAAAATTGTGCCAAACTGAAAATAAAGCGACCCGTGTTTTTTTATTTTTCAACAAATAAAGAGGCTCTCTAACATTGAATTTATTCCAGTTAAAAATTCCACCCTGTATATTTTAATTCTGAAAACGGCATATGAAAGTAGAGATCAAAATCTTTTTCTCCATATTTTGAATTTTTTGCTTAGGAGGTGGGAAATCGGTGAAAAAGTCTCTGAAAGTCGTGCAAAACGCAAAAAAGCGGCCAGCGAAGCAGAGTAGAGTAGCAGGAGTGGGGGAGCGAGGCGACGGAGGAGAAATGCATATTAGTCCGGGTAAATCTGTAATTTACCGTTTAAATGATTTTAGAAAGTCATAAATGAAATGGTGAAACCTTTTGCATTTTTTAGAAACAGATCAACTACAAACTGTCGGAAAGAAATAGTGGATCCTACGAAAAGGTTTTTTTTAACCCATTTTTAACCTTTTTAACCCCAGCATAAAACTATTCAAAAAAAAACGTTTCTTTTATAGGTGACTGAATTCGAATATGACATTAGGAATTATAATTGAGGGCTTAGAAGGGCTAAAACAGGCACCCCTAAGTTATACATTTCGCTAAAAAAGTGTTTTTTCCCGTTTTTATTGTTACATATAGGTTTTAATGGTAATTTTTTTTTAGCGAAATGTATGGTTTAGGGGTGTAGGGAGTAAAAAAAGGGTGAATTTAGCCCTTTTGAGCCCTCAAATGTAATTTCTTATATCATATTAGAATTCAGTAGCCCAAAGAACCTATATGTACCATTAAAAATGTGGAAAAAACTTTTTTGCGACATGTATGTTTTAAGGGTGTATGGGCTAAAAAAGAGTGAATTCAGCCCTTTCAAGCCCTCAAATGTAATATCTAAAATAATATACGAATTCAGTGGCCCAAAAAACCTATACGTAGTAATAAAAATGGAGAATTTTTTTTGCGAATTGTATGTTCTAGGGGTGCAGAGGGTAAAAAAGGGTGAATTTAACCCATTTAAGCCCTCAAGTATAATTTCTAATATTATTATATGAATTCAGTGGCCCAAATAACTTATGAAAGAAACGTTTTTATGGAATAATTTTATGCTTGGGGGGTAAAAGGTTAAAAAGCCCTCTTTGTAGGATTCACTATTTCTTGTCGACAATTTGTAGTTGATGTGTTTTTTAAGGAAATGCAAAAGGTTTTATCCTGATTCATGACCTTCAAAAATCATTTAATGGTAAATTACAGATTTACCCGGACTAATATGCATTTCTCCTTCATTGCCTTGCCCCCCACTACCGATACTCTACTCTGCTTCGCTCGTCGTTTTTTGCGTTTCGCACAACTTTCAGATATATGGAGAGAAAGATTTTGATCTCTACTTTCATATGCCGTTTTCAGAATAAAAATATATTGATCCGCCTTAAAACGGTGAGCCTCGCAAAAAAACCCTTAAATTTTTGATGAGCCCTAAATCGAAAACTATAAATCCGACAGAAACCATTCTCTGCGTAGTTAAACTATATATTATTAGCTATCATTTTCCAAAAAATAACTCCTTAATCTTTAAGCCGAACGGAGATATAACTTTTTGAAAAAAGGTCAATTTTTGGAGCTTTTCCGGATTTTCTCGGCAAGAAATGCTCAGAAAAAGCTCTATAAAAAACCATTTTGTAGGTTTTTTATTTCTCTAAAATAGTCCCGTTGAAAACATGGCGATATCTTTAATAGTTTTTGAGTTATACGCGAAAACAAAAAAATAATTACCCTTTTTTACAGTTTTTATTGTTTAAACAATTACTGTAAACAAATTCGCTGGGGACAAAACCGGGGTTTTCATGTATTTACCATGTTTTAAAAGGTGGCACAGGTTATTTCATGTCAATTTCCATATTGCCTTTTATTCCTGCATGTCCTTTGGTCCAGATAAAACTGAATAAAACATTCAGTTTTATCTGGACCAAAGGACACGCCGGAATAAAAGGCAATATGGAAATTGACAGAATTGTCAAAATGAGTTATAAAGACAACTCTATAATAGATGTTTTCTTGGTTATACCCGACCTAATCTACGAACTTAAAATATGTACACTTCAAAAATGGAATATGGAATGGCAAGCCTACGGAAGGCAAACAAACACACATTATTTTAAAATTCACCCCACCATTCCTACATCGCAATGGTTTCAAAAGGCGAACTACCCCAGAAGAATAGTGTCAACTATCAGTAGATTAAAACTAAACCATGGAAGATTTCCTGCACATCTACACAAAATCGGTGTTAAACCAGATCCATTTTGTCCATGCGGAGAATTTGGAGATATAAACCACCTACTTTTTAACTGTCCTTTACATAAGGATAAAATTGATGAATTTATTTGTTACCTCAATAAAGATAATATGTTAAACCCTTTACGGATGCCCTACATTTTAATATCAAATCATCCCAAAATCTTTAAAGAAATTTATCTTTTCATTAATAATACATTAAAATTAAAAATATAACGTAAACTACAGATCATGTCTAACCAGAACCATGTTTACCATAAATGTATTTCCCTTCAATCCGGGTCCACACTGTATGTTATTTAAAAATGCCCTTATAGACCCCTGGGCGAGAAGCGTGTGTCCCTATTTTAATTCCTATTTATCCTACTCCCCTGATCTATTTGGTTATATTAACTTTTGAATAATAGTGAATATACATTGCACACAAACATATGTTTGTAATAAAATAAACTTTGACCTTTATTCTTTTTATGACCCTAATAGAAATATTTAATTATGCACTATAAACTTTCGTGGCCAATACACCAGTTTGTAAGGCCATCATACCAAAAATACAAAAAAAAAAATTATTTCCGGCTAAATTTAAGTGTAAAAATGAGCACATTTTTTGCTCTGTTGGTTGGCCTACTAGTTGAATGTACTGATAAATGATCTACTGTATCAGTACATTCTGATGTACTGATCTAAGATTTTGCCTACTATGAAAAAAGAATATAGAAAATGTATTACTGACATTATTCTGTGTCATTAAATTTAATTGGTTATAAGTTTATACTAAACGAAATAAATTTGGTTAATTCAGATGTATTCTAGTTATGTTAGACATAAGGTCTGTTTGTTATCCAGAAATAGAGTACTCTATTTTATACTGTTTTGTCAATTGTTATCGTAAGTGTAATTTAGGACTAGGTGTTTGGTATGAGTTCTGGTGTAAAATAGTTTTCACTCAATTATGCTAACTCTCGAAGTAGTAAAATAAGATGCATTTTTACAAGAAGACTTAAAGTTGTTTGTTTATAATTATAACCATAAAGCCATTTTTAATTTTTGAAATAAGTCTAAAACGCGTTTTGGTATAAAAATCAAATTGGAACTTATTTACACTTAGTTCCACTTTTTAGTCGTCACTTACCTACTCTATCTTACTCTAAACTTGATAACAAACAGACCTTTAATAAGATTTATTTTATTAATATTCTAATTTATTATTCCATAAAATCTGAATCACCTAACAATTTGTTGAAACTAAAAGAAGAGAGTATTTTAGTAGATTAATGGAGAAATCAACAAATAAGAATAAAACTTCGTGGGAAATAATCAATAAATTACGAAATAACGAACCAACTCGTAGAACAAACATTGAACTTGACAACAATGGCTCAAAAAGATTCTCCAAAAGAAATAGAATCTTTTTAATACATATTTTATAGAAGAACCAAAAGTTATTTCTAAACAAATTTCAGGAAATAATCCACTCTAATTTATGCGGAATTTGTAGCAATCCTAATTCAATGGTGATTATTCCTTTTGCAGAGGCTGAAATGTTTAAGATATTCTCACAAATAAAAAATAAACCCTCTTAGGACCTGATGGAATGCCATTCAAAATAATAAAGGAGGTTTCTCTAAACTTGTTACTCCATTGGTTCATCTGGTAAACCTCTCTTTGAAACCGGTGTCTTTCCTGATTCTCTTAAATTGTCGAAGTGGTTCCCATTCCCAAAAATGCTGCAAAGAACAACATAAAGAGTTATCGTGGAATATCCATTACGTCTGTGATCTCAAAGGTTTTGAGTATTGTTGTTGGAAAGATTGAACTGTTTTGCCACTAAATACAAACTAATTCCTGAAGAACAGCATGGCTATAGTGAAGGCAAGAGTACGCAGACCGCTTCGACGGAGCTCTATAGTGGTATTCTGGATGACCTCTCTAATGGGCGCTGTCCGGTGGCTATTTTCTGTGACTTGAGTCGCGCTTTTGACTGTGTCCCTCATGACAGACTACTTAGGAAGCTCGAAGCATGTGGAATAAGAGGCAGGGTTCTTGACTGGTTCCGATCATACTTGCACGATAGAGAGCAATACAGTGAAGTTCGTGACAATGAAAACTATAAATTTCAAACTTTTCAATCGGAACGACTTAAAGTGGAGATGGGAGTGTCTCAGGGAGAAATATTATCCCCAATACTGTTTTCATTGTACCTAGCGGATCTTGTCACTTCGTTGTCAGATTACAAAATTACCCTTTACGCTGATGAGTCTCTGAGGATTCAGCTGAAACCACCAAATCCTGTGAAAAAATGCTCTCAAAGCTTGTGGATTGGTTTACTGCCAATGGGCTTTTCTTGAATGCATCGAAAACGCAATTTTTGATATTTCATCACAGGCAAAGGCAAATTAACATTACGGAAATAAGGATGCAGCAACTAGCAGTAATAAAGAGACAGGATCATGCGCGCTTCTTGGAAGTATGGTTGCAGGACACCTTTAATGGGAATCCACACTGATAAACTGTTAGGAAGAATTAATACGGCAATCTTTCAGATCAGGTGCTTAAGACCTGTTTTGAGTGTGCAGCAATTAAAATCTCTCTATTTTGCTGAGGTGCAGTCTCGACTTACGTACGGCATACTGCTTTGGGGATGTTCGCCGCAGGCTGTTCGTGTTTTCCTGTGTCAGAAACGAGCTGTTAGGGTTATGTTAACAAATCAAAAGGGAATCTTGTCGAAGTTTGTTTAGAGAACTTCAGATCATGCCACTGGCATGCCTTTATATGATAGAAGCAGCATGCCATGTGTTTCGAAACATGAATTCACTGCTTGCACATGCCGACACTCACACATATAACACCAGAAATAAATCAAGTTTAGTGCTTCCACAATCACAGTATGATGTGGTCCACAAGGTCCGATGCTTATGGGCATACGAGTATATAACCTCCTTTCTAAGGTTCTTCGACAGCAAGTTGAATATAGGCATTTTAGAAGAAAAACTAAATTGTTTTTTAAAGAGAAAATGTATTACACCATAGACGAGTTCCTTTCGGATGAAGTGACATGACACTCTTTCTTTTGTGATGTTTTGAAATTTGTTGAACAGATTGTATTTTGTTATTTTATTTCAGTTTTTCTTTTGTGACATGTTTTATATCTTTTTGTAAAGATCTATAAACGAATTTAAATAAATAAATAAATTTAATATAAACCTAACCCACTCTAGAACCTCAAAATTTTCTGGCGCCACTAGGCCTAATTAACTATTCGTTGCGAAAATTACATCTGACTCAGCACATCACGTAACTGGACAACTGTGTGTTAGGGATGGTCAAAACAGGGTTTTCTAAAGAACAGGTACAACCTGTTCCAATTTATAAAAATACCTGTTCTGAGAAAACTGCCCGGAACCATACTTGCTCCGAGCTGTTCCGGAACCATACTTGCAACGAGTTCTTCCGGAACCATACGTGCTCTGAACTGTTCCGAAACCATACCTGCTCCGAGCTGTTCACCTGTTTCGTTACATTTTAATTGCGGTGAAAACTACTCCAGTTCCAAACTGCTCCGGAACAATGCTTACTTCGCGCTGCTTGCCTGTTTCGATACATTGCGATCATTGTTTTTACCATCGTTTTTACTGCGTTGCCGGAATATTACTGGCCGGGTTGCCGGTGCTCGCATTAACCGCGGAGTTCTGTATGTCATAAACACTAGATTGGCTTATAGAGCACTTAGTAAAATGGACCGAAGAGATTTCACCTGTTTTGCTATTTAATATGCTTTGTTTTTCTTTGTGTTTTCCACTAACACGTGTCAGGATATTAGAGTTTAATTTCAGTTTTGTTGCTTGTTGAAGTTGTAAAGCACATCAAGACATTCACCCCGTATAATTCACCAACGTGACCAAAAGACATCTCATATGAGAATATTTACGGCGACGTTAACATCTACCATAGGGTGGAGCGTCGGTATATAGGTGAAAAATTTAATTTCATGAAAATAAAAATGCCTGACCTTGGGATAGTTGTAATAGTGTACATGTTGTTTTTAATGGGATCCCTTCCACCGCCACCAATTTTTTTTAATTTTGATTTTTTTTATTTTTATTTTTTTTTAATGATTGGATAAGTTTTACTTTAGCAAAAGCCGATTTTTTTGTTAATAAACTTTTTTTTCGGGCACCCCCTTCATCGCCACCATTTTTGTTTTGAAAAGTACAATTTTTTTACAAGTAGACGTTAATTTTAGGTCAGAAGAATAAGTGACTTTTATTTTTAATATATTTTTTAAATTTTACTATATGAAGGTAATTTTACTTTTTAAGCGTTTTTAAAAGTTTTCTTAAAATAATTTCTTTGTCACCATTATTTTTTCTCTTTTTTGCCCTTATTTTAGTCACCCTTACTCCACTAATTAATAAATTAAAATAATAAACAGAACGTAAGTACACATTTATTTTTTCAAAATATACAACAAATCTTAAACTAAGAATATTAAAATCAATAGGTACAGAAAACTCAAGATTTTGTGCGTTTTGATTATCAAGACCTATTCCCTAACTTGTTACTTGATTCATTGCAGAGCGGATGCTAATTTTTCACAAATTTTAAAAAACAACAATTCCTGACCTTTGAAAATGTTTATTACATTAAATGTAAATATTAACGTTTAATAGCAAATTATCCAGACCTATGTTTCCATCGCCACATGTGCGTCATATAAAACAAATAATAAAAGTGGTGGGGGCGGTGGAAGCACTTTACAAATTCCTTTTTGTTATTTATGAAACTATTTTGTTTTAACCTTATACAACTTTCTGTATGTCAGGCGTAACTAATTTAAAAAAAAATCTCGCTCCACCCTAATCTACAACCCAGCGCAAGACATACAATACGAATACACTTTCATACTTTATGCGCTATCTATTCGCTGCCTCCAGTCGCTCCGGTCGCTACATGGCTCTGGCGGAATCGGAACAGGTATCGGGGCAAGAAAACTTATTGATCTATACCTGTTTCTACCTGTTCTGAATAAAAACCTTTTCTGAATAAATCAGGTCCTATTTCAAAGCGCCATCGCTGCTGTGTGTCAAATGGTGTGCTTTCGTGATTTGGAATACACGTGTAAGCAAGTTTTTTAATATCTTTAGAATTGGGTATTGTGCACTGATTAAAGTATTAACTAAAGAAGGTCTTAACCCTACGAAAATTAAAAACCACTTTGGTAGTGCATACGGAGACTTCTCCATCAATATTTTATGGAAAAAGAGTGGGCTGAATTATTTAAATTTGGCCGGAAATCTTGGGACTAGAATTCCCAGGAAATTCTGTCAACTAACTATAACAAAAGAATAGCACTTAGTGTGTTCCTTATATGCTCTAGAACAGCCCAGAACCATACCGTAATTGTTCCTTTTATATTCCTTTTATATTGTTATTTTGTAGAACCGTTCTTGACAGTTCAAGAACCTTTACCTGTGACTGACACCCTTTAAAGTGGCCTTGTGTTTTATCCATACAAGAGATCTCAAAACCAGTCATGTAACTGATTCAAGCATATTTACGAATTTCAGAGAACATAATTTTATATCATATATATTACCTATGCAGCTTATCATAAGCCGAATCTACTTTAGGTATACTGACATCATCTTCTGTATGCAAAATTTGTCTATGTAAGTTTGATAACTCCACATCATCATAGTCCACTATTGTAATTTCTCCTATAGAAATAAATATCAATTTTAATATTTATCAGTGGTAAACTTGTGGCATTGGTAACTAAAACTTAGCCAATATACATGGTGTTTAAAAAAGACGCGAAAATATTTAAGGGAGTGATTTCTTAGGTCATTTTATGGAAAAAAGTTTCTATAAAGGTAGGTCCGAAAATGTACTGTTTTCAAGATACAGGGTGTTAAATTTATTTTTAAAATTACAGTTTTTAAAAAATACTTCAAATATCTTATAACCGATTTTTTTTTGAAATTTGGTTAGTTGTTTTTAGTAATAGAGCCCTAACTAGACTAAAATTATTAAATCCATTAGATGTCCATTTTTATCATACAAGACATACAATAAACTGGTTATTTTTATCTCATAATTGAAGCAAGATACGACGAAAATTTAAGAGAAAAATAATTGTATTTTTTGTTACTTAGTCTCAAAAAAAATATCGAAGTTTAATTAAATTCAGGGGCGTATATTTTTTTGTTAATAAATTTGGTTAGGGTGACCCCCTTAATGCCAATCGACTTAATTTTGATCTAGTTGGGACCTCTTATACTACAAGAATTGCTACCATATATCAAAAAATAGGTCAAAGAATATATGAATTACTTTTGAAAAACTATTTAAAAAAAAAATTAACACTCTGTATCTTGGAAACAATACATTTCTGGACCAATGTTTATAGAAACTTTTTTTCATAAAATGACCTGAGAAATCACACCCTGTATAAAAAAATTACATCTATATCTTTTAAAATATATTAATTATCAACATAAAACAACAAATTAAAAACAAAATTACTGTATTGTAGGATTGTCAATCTTTTAGCCTGCTGGAAAAATACTCCTTTTTTATTTAAAGTTGAATATTTACATATTACATTTGTGTTTATTAAACTAAAAGACTAAAACTAAATTAAGTGTTAAGTAAAATAAAAGTTGAATTAGCCTAAAGTTCTTTTGCATGAAACCATCTTAAGTATATTGTGAGTTTTCCATCTAAATACCACTTCAGTAAGCATCGCTAATCTGAACTCCAGCAATTTGGATTCGCCAATAATCTGGACAAAATCAAAATAATATACATTAGATATACTATAACCTAGATAACCTGTGATTCCATAATCCGGATCATGTTCTGCGAGTCGGGATCTTGAAGATTTAATCACATTGGCACAGCTTAATTAAGGACGTGAGAATCATTCAATTACAATCAAAGAGAAGTGGATGAAATAAGTAATATGCTACGAATTATGGAATTATTATGACTAAAAATAACGAACTGATAAAATTGGAAAATCAATGAATGGATCTATAGAGATGAAGCACATTTACCATTGCACAGTGATGATAACGACCAGGAAATTAAGAAAGTTACTAGTTTTGAGCTAAAAGTGAAAAATAAGGTGATTTGTGCTTTAGAAAATGTATACACTGGGCTGAGAAAAATGAAGCAGAACTGAATAATGTCTTTTCTACGCTATGCAAAATGCGAGAATGGGCAATGCATGCAAAGCAAGCTGATATTAAACAAACAAAACTAACTGATTTAAACTTTTTATTTTAAATATATCTGCCTTACTTTATGTGTATAGTACTATTTATTTTAGTTTATATTTAAAATTCTGAATGTTCATTTTTAATATTATTTTAATTTCGTGATTTTTTGCATTTTCCATTAATAAATCCCCAAAGAACATATGTATTGAGTATATTTTATTACTTTTAAAAAACTCCAGATATTTCACTAATTCCAATTGCCACAAATTTTATTGATCTGGATTAGCGGAGCTTTACTGAATTCTATAAAATTTACATACACGTTACTGTATTTATTACCAAATAAATTATAAAGACAATAAATAAAAACCAATATTTTGCAACCCTAACTGAAATTACTAAAAAATAATATTACCGATTCCAGCAGTGGCTAAATATACTGCAGCTGGACATCCAAGTCCCCCAGCACCTACTATGAGAACTTTACTATTTTTTAATTTGATTTGTCCAGCTATGCCTATTTCAGAGACTAACATTTGGCGGCTATATCTTGTAACATCTTCTGCGGGTAGTCCTAAGCAGTATTTATGAGTCTCCTGAAATTAAAAGAGTATGTTTTAACATGGTGGTTTAAAAACCATTATAACCCTGTGATAATAATATATTATTTAGAATTAAGGACATTCCTATTTAAAAACGAGCAAAAAGTCAGGTTGCCTTGTAAATTTTTTCAATTAACCCTTTTTAATTGGTCTGGCGTAGTGTGTAAGACAACATGATTTAAGAGACCAAAACAAAAGCGAAAAATGCAAGTAAACTAAAGTTTTTATAAAATATTAATATTAAAGACGTAACTAGACTAGATCATGTAAAAATAAATTAACTTAAAACTGAAAAATCTATAAGCCAAAGACAAATCAATAAACAAACTCCGTAATGATAAACACGAATTTTTTAGATCTTGAAAAAGCAAAACCGATATCTGGAACATACAAATTGATTCATGAGGACTTTGAGTCTACGTTTTATTGAGAAGTAAAGAATAAACACATTTTATTGTACATCAAAGAACAGAGAATGCTCAATGGTGTACAAAACAAAAGGTAGTCAAAATCTCTACCTTTCCTCGAGCGCCATGTCTTAAGGAACAGGTGTGTTCTTTGCTTTACACGACGCTGCTTACCAGCAGTACGAAGAGAGACGGCGGTTGAGATATTTGTGCTTGATTTATTTTTATTTTATTTTCTATGTAAAGGTACCAAATTTCTTGGTAAAGTGTGTTCAACAATATAGTGCCTACAATAAAAGAAGACTGATGGTAATAAACCACTTTTATTGCGATCGTCTGTCACGGTTTATTGTTTATGGTCAAAATTTGCATACAGGATCGGTTCTTGTATTTGGATAAGTATTTTCGGCCGAAAGGAGCAGGTAAATAAAAGGTAATTATTCGTATCGCTGTTTCGGCTGTTTTACAAGATTTTTAAAAATTTTTCAGGCTACTTATGTGGATACCATATAATAATAATCCGGTGGGGGAGCTTCAAGAACATGTTTGAATATTTTGTTTTTTTATTTTAAAATTTAAAATCACCATTGATTTTCTTCATATAATGCGAAAACTCCACTTGATGACAAGCAACTTCTAGTGTGCAGTGTTGCCAAATCGGGGTCTTTTCTAATACGTCCCCGCATTTTCACATTAAAATATAAATAAGAAAAATAAAAAGCTGCCAAATCGGGTCTTTTCTAATACGTCCCCGCATTTTGACATTAAAATATAAATAAGAAAAATAAAAAGCTGCCCTAACTAACCAGAACTAACCATGACCGCCCTTTCTGGCCGATTTCCGTAGGGTCAGAATGGGCGGTCATGGATGTTGGAAAGCTCTTTTAATAAAAATATTGAAACATATTTTTGGAGCTTCCCCACCGGATTAATATTATATGGTATCCAAATAAGTAGCCTGTAAAAGAATTTTTAAAAATCTTTTAAAACAGCCGAAACAGCGATACGGAATAATTACCAAATAAAATATGTCCTATAAATGGTACAAGTTTTTTATTAATCCAGAATCAAAGACAAATGCTGTAGAGAAAAAGCAGAACGTAATGTATGTATACAACTAAAATATAGGTACTTGCATACTATTATACACTTAGAAACTATAGCTAAAAACTAACCAGAACGTTGATCTGGTTCATGATTGTGAGTTAACTCACTCCTGGTTACTGTAAATTCGGCACCAACAGTATACAATTTAGCTAAACACTTTAAATTTTTCTTGATGCACCTCCAACGCACTCCACCACTCTTTAATACGTCTCTAGGTAATCCTACCATAAACATTACCCTCGGCCGAAATTACCTATGTCATTAGATGGTCCCTTTGCTTTGGCAGGTAGGCGAGGGGATTACCGGCCGAAATTACGCCCGCCGTTGTATTTGTATAATTTGGGTTGAGTATAATCATTTATATTTGTGTTCCCGTAGTGAGAGTTAGTCTGTGCTGTTTAATAATTTTGTGAAAAATGTTTCGTCCTTGGGAAACTGCAACAGGGCGCCCTGTGTTACTGTTCCTGTTCGACGACGAGTTTTATCCCTTGATGCCAAAGAAATCGTCAGACATGTTCATCAGAAGCTGGCCAAGGGGTTGGGCTTTTACTCCCGCTGTAAGAGAAACCAGCGATTTGACAGGGATACCGGAATCATCAGTGAGAGTTCACATTTCGAGGCCAATTCATCCGAGACGAAAACGAAACGATAGTGGTGTTTCCAGAACCACTGATGACGGTGATAAAGATTTGATAAGAAGAACTATCTACTGTATGACGAAGAAAACTTGGTGCCTACTATCAGATCATTGCAAACAAGACTAAGGAGCTCCACTGAGATAAGGATATCAATTGGAAACCTATGGACACTTTTATCCAAACTAGGTTTCAAATACTCAAAATTGACAAAAAGGCAAGTTATTATGGAATCCCAACGGATTAGGCAATGGCGTTTTGAATATTTGACTGCCATAAAGTGATTACAGGTCTCTACAAAGACCAATAATCTATTTGGATGAGACCTGGTATGATACCCACGATACGCCGGCAAAAGGATGGACCGATGGAACAGTGCGATGCCAATCAAAAGCTCCATCGAACAAAGGAAAACGGATCACGATTATTCATGCTGGATCAGAAGATGGTTGGATTCCAAACAGTTTGGGACTTTCGGCGAAGAACATTCAAGATTCGTCGTTGGATTACCACCAAGATACTACAGCCGAATTGTTCGAAGATTGGTTGAAAACACTTTACTGCCAAATATTCCCCCATAGTGTCATAGTTATGGACAATGCCAGTTACCATAGTCGCCAATTGAAGAAGGTTCCAGGCTCTTCAAATACAAAAGCGGAAATCAGGAATTTATGCTCCAAAACAACATCTACTTTGAAGAAGGATATAAAAAAACGCAGCTTTTAGAGGTTCTAAGGGCATTTAACATACAGAAGACATATGTATGTGACACAATTGCAGCATCAAAGGACATACAGTTCTTCGTCTTCCTCCTTACTACTGCGTATTCAACCCGATTGAGCATATGTGGAGAAAACTAAAGAACAAAGTCCGGACCCAAAATACTACACCTACATTATGTCCTTCTGTAATTGCATTAATCCGGCAAAATATAGATGACCCAGACGCTGATTGTTGGAAAGAACAATAAACCATGTTATAAAAGTGGAGGATTCATACAGGGCATTTCATACTAACATAGAACCCCTTATAATTAATGTGAACGACGATAGTGATAGTGAAACTGAATTGATATATTGAAAATATATGAAATTGAACTAACAATATTATATTCCTTATAGCTTTAATTTTAATTGACAAAATTTATTATATGTATTTAAATTTTATATCGATATTTAAATGTTATTAAAAAATAATAATTTATTGTTATAATGTAGACGACACTGACAGTGAAACTGAACTAATTTTTTTAATGTAATTTAATTTTATTAAAATTTTAAATTTTATTGTGAATATCCTTTAATATGCGATTCTATTAAAAATTATTTTTGCAAATTTAATCCTGACCTGCATTCTTTACCCAAACTTGCCAATACCTGAGATATTTTTACCTAAGAAGTTTATTATCACCATCAGTCCCCTTTTATTGTAGGCACTATATTGTTGAACACACTTTAAATGATTGTTAGCTTTTAATACTAACCTAAAGTAAATTAAAAAATAACAGTGATTTTCAGTGTTCATAATTTAAAAACCTTCAACGTTAAAATAAAACCGTAAAAAAATAAGTAAATACAAATCACAAATATATTTTTTTTAATAAAAGGTACAGAGTTATTCATTTTAAAGTAAACAGGGCTTTATTTTTGAACTTCCCTGTACTTTTTTAAAAAACGAATATAGCCATTTCGTGTATTTTTTTCCGTAGAATTCAATAATCTAATCAGAAAAACACTTGAAACAAAAACAAAAGAGTTTCAGCACGAGTGACGTATTTTTTAAATGGAATACCCCGTATATTTGTATTTCAATGGATAGAGATTTTCACGAGGAATTCGGTGATATAGGGGTTGCTGGGTTTATTTAACGCGGTTCTGCTGCAATTGTCTAAAAACTGCATGATACTATAAGAATAGTTTCACCTGAAAAAACCTGGCTGCCACAGGTCACAGGTGCTTATTTGTCAAAGTCAAGAATATTAAAAATACGTTTATTACTTTTTGGAGTAGTTTTATAATGGGGTTTTCATCAGAAGAATAGCTTCAAATTATATTATATGCTAAAAAAATGATATATCTATTTCTAAACCAAGCAGCAAAATTACAATAAACCGAAAAAATTAAAATACAATATGAGGTAAAATATGGTGGTAATAAGAACACTTAGAACAAAAAATTATAATATTACTAATAATTTAAATGTTCTATATGACCCCCGTTATTTTCGAAACATGATCTATAACCCCTCCTTAGTCTTTCTAAACTCGCCGATATTATTTGAGGTTCTTGGTTAAGACGATTAATTTCATTTACAATTTTTTCTCTCATTTCTTCCGTGTTTGTGTTCCCATTTTGGTAAACGACATTCTTCAAGTGACCCTCCAGAAAAGTGTCCAAAATTGTAATATCTGGACTATTAGGTGGCCATCTAATAGTGCCATACCGTCCAATACACTGACTGTATCGGCGATTGAGAAACTGCACAACTTGACGAACAGCATGGGGCGGCGCTCCGTCTTGTTGCCAAATTATCTTGCTATACGTTTCGAGTTGCAATTCTTCTAAAATGTCCTCAATATCGTTTTCAAGAAGATTGAGAAATCTTTCTCCAGTTAAGGATCCCTCATAGACTATTGGCCCGACAATTCTATTGTTAAGCACACCACACCAGATATGAAGAGAAGACCTCCCTTGGTATTTAATCTCTTAAAATTTCCTGGGATTTTGTCTTGCCCAGCTGTGCGTATTGCGTCAGTTAAACATTCCCGATGTAGGGAACGTAGCTTCATCCGTCCAAACAATCGTTTGAAACAGGGTAGGATCGTTATCTTGTATATGGATTAAAATTTCTTTGTTTCACGTGTTAAATGCTGCACTGAAAGAACGTGATATGGAAAATACTTAAAATATTTTAGTGTTCTCTGAACCGTCGCATAGGTTACTCTTCTTCTTGCAGGGCCATACCCCAAGTCTCTAACTGCGTCAGTAATTGACTTCATGGGATACAAAGTAAAATAATTTAGCTCGATTCCGGTTTCTTTTTCTCATTGTAGTCTTTTTCTAATATGTAACGATTTTGTTTCTTCAATTAAGACCTTCAGTTTTAAAATTGTTTTTACTGATATATTTCGGTGGAAATTTGCAACATATCTTCGTTGTGTTTACCTGGCGTTTTCTCCACATTCATAATAGAGAGTTATAATTTGAAATCGTTCTTCTGATGAAAACCTCATTATAAAACTACTCCAAAAAGTAATAAACATATTTTTAAAATTCTTGACTTTGACAAATAAGCACCTGTGACCTGTGGCTTCCAGGTTTTTTCAGGTTAAACTATCCTAATAGTATCATGCAGTTTTTAGACAATTGCAGCAGAACCGCAGGAAATAAACCCAGCAACCCCTATATCACCGAATTCCTCGTGAAAATCTCTATTGACATAAAAATATATGGGGTATTCCATTTAAAAAATACGTCACTCGTGCTGTAACTCTTTTGTTTTTGTTTCAAATGTTTTTCTGATTAGATTATTGAATTCTATGGAAAAAAATACACAAAATGGCTATATTCATTTTTTTAAAAGTACAGGGAAGTTCAAAAATAAAGCCCTGTTTAATTTAAAATGAATAACCTTGTATCTAATTCTTAAAATTAGTATAAAACAGGAAATTTCACATGCTAACAAGAAATTAAATTAAATGTTTAAAAAAGCCTCCCTAGCAGTAAAATTTTTAACAATTATTTATACAACCCAACTTTATTATTATATTTAACATTGTCTAAGAAGTGGGCACTGGTTGACATGCAAAAGCATAATGCCCAATGACTGCACTTTAAACTATACACCATTTAATAATGTAGCCCTTTTGCTCGTGAGAATACATTTTTTTAAAAACACATTTTACCAATGCACTGAAGTGGCAGAGTAAGCGCAATGCTAGGCGAGATATGTGTGTTAAACAGCTACTGCCTTGCCCCTCCAAAGCAATTAAATTAAAACTTTCCCTCCAAACCAACTAAATTGGAAGTAGGCCAAGTAGGGGATAACATTCGACACACATAATAAATAAAGAAATGTAACAATGAGGTGATATGTTTTTTTTTTTAAATTCCCTTACATCTTCTTATTTATATCTCTTTTCTTTACACAGAAATTATATCCAAAGATTGAGCTTAGCTAATCTTTATAACACTTTCTGGAAATGGGTTTTTTAAGATATTAAATAAACAATCAAATAAATACCTACACAAACAAATATAGTCTGATTCCAGCAAGAGCCAAAGTATTAAGATAAAATTTTTGCATACTGGATCTTTGTAACATTTACAAAAATATTATGTTTTCCAGTTCGTGAATATAGTCAACATACACTATCTGTGCCCATTTTTTTCTGTATACAAATTTTGTCTTCTTTTATGTCTAACCCTGCGTATTTCTTTGATGTACCACTTAACAACACCCCAACCGCTGTGTTCACACGTCGTTGTCGTGGTTGGGCCCAGTAGGATCTTTTGGAACATACGCTAGAGTTGCTGGTTATCAGCAACTCTTTTGGCTAGCGTATGGAACGGAATCCGAAGCTAAGTTGAACACAAGGCTTAACTCAAGGTGTTAGCATACGGTGCTGATGAGTGAATGACATCCTGTGCCTTAAACAGGTGTCTCCAACGGTGCCGTTGAGATACAGGGCGACCTCTCAGAGTACCTAGCCTTACTGCGGTCATGCGGGGCTCTGCCGTGGTGGACTATTACTTCCCTATTACTCCCCTAGAAGTGACAAAGATGCGCTGACCTAAACAGAGAAATCCGTTTCGAGAGGTGCCACTCAAGGTCACAAGGAGACAAAGGCGCGCCGACCGAAACGGGTGAATCCGTTTCGAAAGGTGCCCCTGAAGTCACCGGCGCCTGTTTCATGGGGAAGGGCTAATCCATCCTGAACAAACAGGTGCTTAGGAAGGGAACCCTGAATCCAAACAGAGGGCGGACAGAACCACCTTTATAGGGAAAAGGGTTCCCTGGCTTTAAACAGAAAGCGGATAGGACCCTTCTCATAGGGTAAGACCAGAAATGCGGCCTCAGAAAGAACATCTGGTTCCTGTAACAAGGACCTGGTAGCTACCCACGTCACTACACCGGGAGAGGAGGGCATGAGGGATATAACTGTCTGCTCGTCATACTCTCCAGGAGACAGGGATACCAGAACACACACAAGTAAGAAATGTAACAACTCTCTCCCAATCTGGTATCGGATTCATTAGAAGTCTGATCCTATTGGGGGAAATATAAAAAGGTGTGAGCCACAATAGACCAAGCAGTCGCAGTGGAGGGCGTAAAAAGTCCACCCACTTTAAACCTACCTACCACTTAACAAGGCATTTCTTATATTTCTATCATCTAAACAAGATATTTGTCAGAAGTTAAAATATCACACAAAGAGTCTGGTATCATTTAACAGACTACCACACAACTGTATTTCACCCTAATTTATCCAATAAAATCAAATCAAAATATGCTTTATTGTGTAAAGTAACAAGTTCCGGTTTACAGAGCTGTAAATAAAAAAATATTTAATTTAAAGAAGGTACACCCTTAACAATTGAAACAAATTAAACCTAAAAAATACAAACTAAACCCTTTTTGGGGCCACCAAAGCACAGTGCCTTAAATTAATGTTTGTCACCAGGGCCCCCGCGATTTGGGTGTAAAAGTATTCAATGCTTGGTTTTTTCCCTTTTTAAAGGGTGCGTTAAAAAAGTTCAGGAAATTTTTTTGCCTACGTTTTTTTTTTTCGTACCATTTACCAGTTTCAACCGAAAAAAAGCAAAAATTTTTTTGAAAAATTACGATTTAATAACCTCCTAAAATTTTAAAAATTCAAAAATCATAATAGTGCAGGTTAAGGGGTCAAAAGAACACAATTTTTTATGGAGGAAAAATTAGTGGGGGCAAAACAGCCCTTTTTGACATTGATGCCCATATTACTGAAGACTTTATTTTGGGGTATTTGGTTTTTGGAAGTTTATTTGGGTTTTAGATTTTTTGATTAAATTTTTTTAAAAACAATTTTTTAGTTTAAAAACATTTCTTTTCAGAGCTACTTTTGGTTTTTTGGTTTTTAAGGTAAGTTAATGTGTTTTGTTATTGAGGTTCGGGTAAGAAAACTGTTTTTTTATTTTTGAAAATTTAAAATGTGGACTGCAACAAAATGCCTTATAAAAGGGCACATTTTAAAGGAAAAATCTAAAGGATGAATCTTGGTCATATTCTCCCCCAAAGTTATGGCCCATTTTAGTGATGGTTCCTACAATTTGTTATAAAAAAACATTTTTACCAGATGTATGCTAATAAATCGTTTGAAAAAAAGATTTTTTGAAAGGGGAAAGTCCACGGGAAGGCCTAGCTGTCAGAACCTGCCCTTTGAAGAAAAGCGTTCCAAGGGAGAAGGCCCCAACAAACTAGAGAAGTTGTCATCAGACCTGAAGGATACTTTTTAAAAAAAAATTAAAATTTTATTTTATAATCCCATACATTTTTAGGAAGGGGTCTGTTGGTACTTGCCATAAAGCCCCCTTCCCCAAAAAAATTAGAAATGCATCCATATAGTAAAGGTATTGCAGAACTCCTTCCACCAGTTTTCCCAAAGAGGGTGCATTTTTGTCAATGGTTTAATGAAATTTTAAAATGATGATGTTTAACCTACTTTTTTTCTCTGAAGAAGAAGGCTTCCCCTTTAGTCCGCAAATGTAAATAGTCAGAACTACCGAATCTGAAAGGGGAATCCAAATACCTTATCGAAAAGTTTAAAAAACCCAAAAAAGTAATAGGGTTGGGGGCAAAAATTTGGAAAAGGAAAATTTTAGGTCCAATTTTTTTTACTAAGTAAATGCCGAAAACAAAATATTCTTTTTAAGAATTTTTGAAACCTGATGAGGAACCCAGAGGGGCCTTTTTTCAACAAGATGGGGCCCCCGCAAAACACAGCTCAAGAATTTTTTTCAATAATAGCCGAATTATGAAGATAGAAATAATTACAAAAGATGGCCACCTTTTTTCTCCAGATCTAACGCCATTAGATTTCTTTATTTGAATTTTAAAAAAAACCTTTTGAAACAGACTCACAATGTTTATGAACTGGGGGAAAACAAATTTTAAGCCGGGGATAGGGCACAAATTTCCGGGACCAGATTCAAAAGTGTGATAATTTAAGAAGAGTCAACATAGTCTAGAAAATGAAGGGGGGAATTTTAACAAATTGCTATAGTGTTAATTTAAAATCGCTTATTAATTAGGTTATCTTGGGTTTTTATGGGTACTTGCCCAAAAAACTTTTTGGTTTTTTTTTCCGTTAGCAGGAAAACTGGGCACCAACTTCATTTTTGATTACTGGGCAAAAAAAATTAAAAAGAAAGATACTCTAAGACCCTCCCCGGTGAAAACCTTTTTTTGTAAAATTTTTTTGTTTGGGTTTTTTTTTAATTTTAATGTTTGGAAAACTTTTTGTATTTTTTTGTGATTTTAACTATACTTTCTTTTATTTTGTGATAAATTTAAATAAAATTGGGAAACTTTTTGTAGATTGTTGCAAACCTTTTAAATTTTTTTTAGTGGAAAAAATCCTAATTTCTTTATTAGGGAAAAAATTGGGGTATTTTTAAATTTTTAAAAAGACAAATAAACCAAAATGCCCACCTTTTTTAAATAAAATAGTTTTATTTTAAAAAATATAAAAAATTTTGTAAACCAAACATGACTTGAAAAAGTCCCGAAAAAGGCCCTTTAAAATATTTTTTGGGGGAAAAAATGGATTTGAAGCGGGTTTCCTTAAATTTAATTCGATGAAATATAGAAACTCTACAAAAATTTAACTAATGGGAAATGAATAACGATTTGTTCTTTATAAAAAAGATTTTAAAAAATTTTAAATTTTAAAAATTATAACAGGAAAGATGAAATTTCCCAATTCTCGTTATCGGGGTTTTCGAGGTGTGAAAGAAAAACATTGAACCTCTGAGTATTTGAAAAAAGGGTGGTGTAACGTCATCTTCTAAAGTTTTACAACAACCTGGGTAAAGTCAACAACCGGGGAAATTAGTTAACGTTTACACTATCCCGAGCGCACCAAATCCGTAGACCCCCGCAAGCCCTATTCGGATGTCAGGGGCCCCCTTAAAAAAAAAAAAACCCCGAGTATCAAATTCCCCATTTCCATTTATTTTCCCAGTTTTACATTTTTTTACCTAACTGCAAACCTTAAAATGCATTTTTTTAAAGCAGGAAAAAAAGTTTTTCTATTCCAATAATTCAATTTGTTTACAAAGTTTGTAGACGTCGATACGAATCAAATAAAAACCGATTCAACCTTTTTACTCCAACAAAAATCCCTTTGCATGACTTCGTTTTCCTTGACTAAATTTTTCACCCAAATCTGGGAAACTAAATTATTGACAAACAAGAGATTTAAATTTAAATGCATAAAAAAATTATCCAAAAGCTGTAATAACTTGGTTAAAATTACAATTATTAAAAAAGATAAATGAAATTTTTTTTCCTAAAAACAAAATTTTTTTATTTTAAAAATCGATTTTAAATGCACGGCGCCAAGAGTTTTTTTAGGATTTTTTAAAATTTGAAAACCTCTAATAGGAAACCCCAAATTTTTTTTGGTCATTGGTTAAAGACATTAATGAAGACCCTGTATATAACAAAATTGCAATGTTATAAATCAGAATCAAAGTATGCTACTTTAAATTAGTATTACAGTCTAACATTTTGAATTAATAGCCCATAACACCTATAAGGATAAAAAACAAATAAATACACAGATAAAATTATCCTTTAAAATAACACAAGTAGGTAAAGCTATGCAAACAAAGCTTTTAAAAATAATAGAATTAAACCCTCCAAAATAGTAGTCTAATGTTGACCCATAGGAGAAGGATTAGGTATGCAGCAACAGGTATCTGGGTGGCTGCACTTAGGAATAAGAAGAAAATTTTTAAACCCCTTCCACATGACACAATTTTAAGTAGGTACAATTTGACTACATTGCCAATGAAATTGTGTCATATGGAGTCAAATCAATAAAATTGTTGAATTTAGGATTTGATCATGTCAAATCAAATCGGGTGAAATCGGTTTGTGTGGATGCTAATTGCCCAATTTTCAGTCTGCTTGCAAGCGGTATGCCACTCAAAAAAAAAAAAACAATGAGCAAAACCATGTCCATGCAGCACCGAACAAAAAGTGTGTGTAAGTTCAAAATTCAAAATGGTATATTTCCATAGACATACATAGTACATATCCGAATTGTCATATATAGTTTGGTTGGACAATCTGGTCGTAAACCAATTTAATTGTCAATTAATAATGAAAGTAGTCTGTCAGACGACGCTAAGGGTTAATGTAAAAACAATCTACCCAACTTATAGAAAAACCAAATATTTCACAGAACTTCTGACTAAAGGTTTAACTTTGCCTTTAGGTTATCAAAATATAAAAGCCTATTACAATTAAATACTTTTTACATTAGATAGGTATATACCTAATTGCCACCTACTAAATTATCTTTTGTCTTTTCATGCAGCAACTGGGTCAAAACTTTTTCCTTTTCTCTTAAGTCTTTCTTAAGGTGGTATATTTCTTCTTTAAGTAATTTAATTTTTTCTTCAATCATTTTTAATTTTTATTATTACCAAAAAAATCAAAAACAAGTTACTTCAAATAACATAACCACAAAATCACAAAATGTTCTGAACTGCATAGTTGTACGTTTATCGGACAAATCGTCAATTACTTAAGCTTTACACAACTTGACACAGAGGGCAGGAATTCAGGATCTTCAAGAATATACCTGCTAGAAGATGCCTTGCCCCTTAACCGTTAAAACAAGGGCGCAATAGAGTAAAAAATAAGGGTACAAAGGCCAAGGTTGGTAAACTTAAGAAGTGCTCGATTTTTACTATTTTTTCGCAGATACAGGTTATGTTTGGACGTCACCCGTTTGCCCATTTTGCCCAGAAGGTAGATTTATTTTATTAATTTTTGTTAAATATTCAACTTTTAAAAACTATTTTGGATTTGCACTTATTATTACAACTGTAATGTATAACATTTAAATAAATTAAGACTTTATACTACTTGTAAACAAGACAAACATGCAAACGGATTACGTCACAAATACCGAATTGACATTTAAATTGCCGTATATGGGAGAAACTGAGCACTCGAAGTTTATTACCCTTGTATATATGTACAAAGGCTTGCTAATGCGGTATTAATGCGCACTTTTCTCTGTAGTGGAAAAACACCCATGATCTGAATTTTAAAATCTTTAGTGTGCCTCCGACTATATGATCTTTAAGTCTTAACCGTATAAAATAAAAACAGATCAACCGAAGTTTATTTTTCTATTTTGATTTTTTTTATTTAAAGGGCTGTGGTTTATTTGTATATATTTGTTCAAATATACATAACTAGTTTAGATAAAGGTCTTTACTTTTAAGTTAAACCTAAAACCTTTCGGTGCAGTAATACACTATTTAGAACTGTGATTCATAGGGCTTACTCAAGAAAAACATTAGGTGTATTGCATATACGTGTTAATTTCGAATTATAACATTGCATTGGACATTAGAACTTTATGGTATGCATCTAATACTACTTTAATCTATGTTCTATTGTAGTGTAGTTGATTTACATAAATATTTCATGGATTCCTCATTGTGTTTTGTGCCTGACATCCACAAAACACTGACATCAAATCAGTGAGATATTGAAGTGAAGATGGAATTGATTTAACTTTTTGGAAAATATTAATAAATTAATATGATGTTAATATTTTAAAATGTGTTTATTAAAATTATCAGAAGAGACTAAATTAAAAAGATGTCGTTTCAATGTTAACAAAAATTACTTTAAGCATAAAACTACAAGTAAAACATTTATTATAAGCATATTATTTTCGTGACTCTATTTAAATGATTAATAACAATGGGGGTAATTGTTTCATATCACTTTTTCCACTATTTCAAGAGATTTTGAAATATTTCTTTTACAGGCTACTTATATGGACACAACATAATAATAATCCGGTGGGGGAGCTTCAAAAATATGTTTCAATAATTTTTTATTAACAAATATATACTCATACATACTTACGGGATTGAGGAGTGAACAGGGGTGCTGAGCGGGGTTAAAACAGCAATAATCCAACAGGAGATAAAAAGTATTTTAGGTCACCCACGGAACTTTTTCTTTATGAAAATATAACAAAAACTGCCGGGACTCGGCGCGTAATTTAGAAAGTAGGCTTTTTCTAAATAATACATTTAATGTAAAAAAGCAAATCATGGGTCTTTTCTAATATGTCTTTGCATTTTTACGTCTGAAATATAATTAGGGAAAATAAAAAGCTGCTTTGCTAACCAGAACTAACCATGACCGACTAGAACTTTGACTAGGGCTTTTGAATTTGTCTAAATTATTTGTAGAAGTTATAAACAAAATTTTAACATTGTACTATATAATTTTTTAACAAAAAAATATTGAAACATGTTTTTGAAGCTCCCCCACCGGATTATTATTATATTGTACCCATATAAGAAGCCTGTAAAAGAAATTTTCAAAAATCTTTACTAACAGCCGAAACAGCTATATGAAACAATTACCACAATGGGTTCTTCTAAAGAATTGCCAATGTTTTTGAGGAACATTAATTTCTTTCTTAAATACCTAATTTTAATAACAATCATCACCTCTATGTGTAACAACTTTTGGAGAAAAGACAAATAATGTATTTTCCACTAAAATAAATAGGTGTGTTACATTTTCATTGATAAAATAGGTACATTATTTATTTCATTGTATTAAAATATTTTACGCTTTAAAAAAAAAATGAACTTCATAGTCCAGTAAACGAAGGGATAAAGCTGTAAATAAATCTCTACAGTTTTTTCTTGTGGTGCAGTTTTTAGGTCTTCGGGGATGCTTTTAAGCAAAAAAATTTGTATCAACATTAACAGGTGGGAAAGGGCTGAAAATGCCCCCTCAAGGCCCGAAAAATGGGTTTCCCGCTAATATCTGCCAAATTATGAGAATTGGAGAATTTTTGTTTAGACAAAAAATAAAGATCGCCTTGTAATCTACAAAAATAGTCCCTATAATTTTTTTAAAAATCCATAGTTTTCGAGGTAACGGAACCCAAAAGTCCCCTCATTTCAGCTGCCGCTCTACCGCTAGAATGCCGCTATCTTCATGGATGCACTTATAAGCAGGCAGATGAATTGTTTCATTACTCGGGCAATATTGTACATTTTTTAATCATTCAAAGTTCATCGGAATGGAAAAACCCGTACCTATCATTGCATATGAGTTTGGGTCTATTCTGATTTTTCTAGAATATTAAAAAAAGCAGTCAAAAATTTTTTTTCTTATTTATTTACTCATATTTTTTAAAAATATGGTTTGTTATCAACAATTTTTTTTATAATGAGACTTTAGCAAGTGTTCAATGATCCCAGAAAATTTCCATCACCATCTTTCCTGCGTTTTGATAAAAAATTGTTTTGCCCATCTGCATTTTTTAGCTGTTTCCGGAATTTTAGAAAATCTGTAGAATAAACGTGAATCAAAACTCATCATCTATTGAAATGCTTTTCAATGCATCATAGATCTTAGAATGTCTGTTTCAAATTTCTTTTTCTTTCTAATAAAGTCCAATTATTTTTTAAAATCAGTGAAATTTATAACATCAGTGACTCGCGGACTCACAACTAACCACATCCGAGACCACATCTATCCAGTGTGGAATGTTATGGATTTTTTGACGGCCGTTTTTGCGAAAAATATTGGCGTTGCGAAAAAAATGGTAAGAACCATTTTTGTAGATTTCGAGGTGATCTTAATTTTTTTCTAAACAAAAATTCTCTAATTTGCATATTTTGGCAGATATTCGCGGGAAACTCATTTTTCGGACTTTGAGGATCCATTTTCAGGAGTTCCCACGTCGGATTCGTTATAAACTTTTTCTCGCTCGAAAGCATCCGCGAAGACCTAAGACCAGCTTTGGGTACTTTTAGGTCTTCAGTTACTGGACTATCAAGTATTTATTGACTGTTATTGACTATAAAAAAAAATAAGGGGTAATAAGGAATAAATTCGAAACAGCAATTTGATGACCGATTATGGTTTTTGGGTGCCTAAATATGGAACATTTAATAAGTGCTAATAAATTATGCGTTTTTAAGAATATGGCCAATTCTTATTTTTTTGTACAACATTCCAAATTATCTAAAAATTTTTCTATAAAAGCTATTTTGTAGAAAATAAAATTTCAATACGTTCTAATAGAAAAAATCTTTTTGTTCAAAATAAATGCAAAAAACAAATTTGCAAAAAAAGTATTTTTTTTTTTAAATTTGTTTCCACAATTTTTTTCTGAGGCAAGATAGGCTAGGCATTGCTTCAGAGAAAAGAAAATGATGACGAAACCGTTAAAATAAGTGTAGCAAGATGTGTTTTATTAAAATTTGGCTGAGATATGTTCAACTTTACAACTTTTTATTAATTTATTGCCGATTTTTCTCTTTTATCAGATTATTTTCTTTTTTCATAAACAAAAAGTCTTTTTATTAAAAAAAAATGTTATTTTATAAAACAACTTTTTTAAATAAAAATACTTTCTGTTTAAAAAAAAAATCTTTATGAAAGGGTATTAAATTCAAAAAAATCACATCTCTGCCAAATTTTAATAAAAACACTTTACACGTCAGATTTCTTTTCTCTGAAGCAATACCTATACCCATCTTGCCTCAGAAAAAAGTTGTGAATAAACAGAAAAAAACTCAATTTTTTAAATTTTTTACCTTGTTTTTTTGCATTTATTTTACAACAAAGGTTGTTTAAATGTTAGAAGGAATCATTCTGATAGAACATTTTGGTCTTTACAAAAAAACCTGTATTTGCTAAAAATACAAATATTTCAAAATAATTTGGAATTTTTAAACTAATGGCAAATTGACCCCGTTCTAAAAAACGCAAGCCTAAATTTAATAGATAGCAGTTTGTAATTTTTTTCAAATTTAAGCACCCAAGAACCCAATTAGTTCCTTATGAAGTTCCTTATTCAAAGTGATAGTTCATTGCCCAATATTTTAATTGACACAAATAATGAAATAATAAAACAACCATAAAACCAAAATATTTTTGTTGTAGCTTGTAAACTTTTTTAAAAATGGCATCTGGAAAAATAGTTTCAAATTTATTGGCAAAGGTTTTAAAACCAGGTTCTAATTTAAATCAAAATCCAACTGATATAGCAATGGAATTTCATGGACAATTTCCAATAGAAGAGGATTCTCTAAATGGCCTTACCTTTGGAGGAATGTATATCCCAGAAGAAATAATTTTGGAAATATTTGTTCACTTAAACATCCAAGATATCCTAAATTGCTCTTTGGTATGTAAAAGATGGTGTAATATTGCCAAATCAAATGCTTTATGGCAAATCATATACAACCGAGAAGAGTATCCAAGAAGAGCTAAAAATTTGCCTTGGTATGTGTTTTACTGCTATTTTGCTACTAATAATTTTAAAAATCTTGTAAAGAATGGCAATGGACAAGAGCAATTTAAACATTGGACAATTCTTTCCAATGGTGGGGATAAATTTAAAATAGAAGATCCACCTTTAGGAAGTGATCCATTACCTGATGGAATTCCGGATTTTAATGGATATACTAGCTGTTTTGCAACATCTTTTGTAATGTGTAGCAAGTACCAAGTAAGTTAAAAAACGAAATACAAGAAAACTTGAGCAGTTATGTATAACTTAATAAAGCTTTAAAAATGCTCCTAAAAAACTTGGCCCCGATTTAAACAAATTTATATCATATCTCAAATTTGAGATAATCGACTGGACTGAGCATTTTTTCAAAACCAAACTTGTTTTGATTTATTGAATTTATCCAATTTAGAAGAGACTAGTATATATGAAACCCAGCTTCTAATTTATTATGTTATTACAATTACAATTTATTTAAGTTTAAGGATGTCCACAAGGGGTTGTCATGATACTAAGTATCTGACATTTGATGATGTCATTTATATACGGAGTCACCTGGAGTACTGTTGTATTATCTGGTCACCCTGCTATCAGACTCATGTTAAGCAAATTGAATGTGTTCAAATGAAATTTGCAAATTTCCTACTTTATAGGCTTGAAATGGATAAAAGTCTTCTATGGCACAACCAGTGACTAAATTTACTGGATATTGATAGCCTAGAACCCTGTAGAATTTACCTGACTGTAATATTTGGATTCCAAATAACTAAAAATAACATAAACTGCTCCGATCTTTTTGCGCTCATTAACTTTCGTGTGCCCTCTCGTAACACTCGTCTTCATAATTCATTCGCGATCAATAGAAGTCGCATAGATGTGGGCAGAAATAGTGTTATGAATCTCATTATGCATTATTTAAACACATATATTTCTGCTAATTTCGATCTAAACTGTATCGTGCCCATATTTAAGAAAAAACTAAAACCATACTTGTATCTCACAACTCAGAACAACTAATAACCAAGAATACTGCTAATTATAACTTTAGCTTTGTCTTCTTATTGTACTCCACTACTGCATCTTTCTGTTTATATTATAATAATGTGAGTGATTGTTTTCCTATTCTTTTAATTGTTGTTTTCTTTTTAAACTAGGGTAGTGTTCATGACAGATGTCATAATAATTGTAGATTTTTAGCCATCATGATAAGTGTAAATTTTTTGTACCTGTGCACTTTTTGGATTACTCTGTATGTACTTTAAAATAAAATAAATAAATAAATATGCTATGTATATTTAAAAAATTAAGTTTAATACCATGACTTTTTTGGGTAGCAATTTTTTATACATTTGCTACTGGTTACCTGTTAAAGCCACGATGATCCGAACTTTTTAGTAGCCAATCGTTTCTATCCCTGTTGGGAATATTGCACAGAGAATCTTTTAGTTTTTATACTATGATGTAAGTCTGGCGGTCACAGGCTTTTAGAATATTATGTTCCTATCAAAATGGAATGGTCATTAGAAAACAGTGTTAAAATTGCATTCTTTTATAAATCTCAAAATTTGTCTTTAGAAGCGCAAATTTTTTACTTCTGAGTTCAATTAATTTTTTGCAGGTATAATCCTGTTTTACTTAAAGCCAAACGGTTATTGTCTAAAGCAGGAGTCGGCAGACCCCGGCTCGCGAGCCCCATGCGGCCCTTTACGTATAATTTACGGCTCTCTTAACCCATGGCTGCCAATAACTTAAACGGCACAATAAATCACAGGTCACTAAGCAAAAATTATTTGCCTTTGTCTTCTACCTGCACTCTTGCACCTAGACCATCGCATTGCTTCGACACTGACTAAAGTACCATATGTGCTCTGCTCTCCTCCCAAATTTACATGTATATACAGAAAAAATATATGTTGCGACTCTCCAAAAAATTGGAGAATTTGTTTACTTAATACTTGGCTCGTCCCATTTGAAAGTTTGCCTACCTCTGGTCAAGGGCAGAACTTACATATGAGAATTTTTAAATTATGCTAGATATCTTGAAATAAAATTTTTGAACTTGGTAATAGTACATTAATTTGTGTTTGATACTTATAATGATTTTAAGTAAAAATATATGATTTATGTAATATTCATGGGCATAAATGCTAAAAAGTACAGGAAAGGGTACATTTACGTTAGCTCCTCTAAATAAATAGAGAAAATATCCGTGATGTACAAATGTAAGTTTTAATGATAATGATGTATTTAGTGTATAAAATTCTGAAAGTAAATCCGAATTTCAGAACAAGTTTGGCTAATCGGTACCAATAAGATTTCCTTAAACTATATTTTTAAGCTTAACTGATATTACAAATTGTGTTGCGTTAGTTCTCGCATATATTTCCAATTCCCTTGTTAGAAATATAGAATAGGTTCTTTCAATATTTTTATGACGAAAATATTAGTTAGAATTATTAGAGTGGGACGATATATCACTCAAAATATTTTTGAAACTGCCAGATCAAACCTTACAGGTTTTATCCGATGCAGTAAATTATTCATTTTCAGTTGGTCACTTTCCAGATTGTTTAAAGCCGGCCAAAATGATTCCCATACATAAAGGGGGTGATGCTGAAGTGCCTTCTAACTTCAGACCAATATCGCTCTTACCAACCTTAGTTAAGATAATTGAAAAACTTGTCAAGAGGCGTATGTTAAGCTTTTTGATCAAACATAAACTTCTTAGTATCAGACAATTTGCAGCAGGATTTGAGCACTAAAAATGCCATTTTTTTCTCTTCTTGAAGACATGTATCTAAGGCTTAATGATGGATACGGCAGCTGTAGTATTTTGTGATTTGTCCAAGGCGTTCGATTGTGTGTATCAAGAAACATTGCTTTGAAAACTTGATATGGTTTTAGAGGCACGTCGTTAAACTGGCTTAAGTCATATTTGTCCGGCCATTGCAGGACAGTATTCTTTAATAATGAGCATTCTGCAATTAATCCCAAAACCTCGGTGGTGCTCCAGGGCTCTATTCTTGGCTCCTTGTTATTTCTTTTATATGTAAATGACTGATCAAATTTAGATATTTCAGGTTCAGTTACAATGTTTGCAGACGACATCACACTATTTTGGCACCATAGGGACAACGATAATGTGCAATATAACGTTAATAAAGACATTTTTAAAATAAAAAATGGTGTGATGCAAATTCTCTCTTTTAACATTTCTTAAACCAATATTTTAACTTTTAAGTGTCAGCTTAATGGAGTACTGCTTGATAATGTGAATATCAACAGTACTAGTATCTAGGACTTTAAATAGATAAAAGGTTAAAAGTTTGAAAGTCACATTGCAAGCTTAAACAGAAAGCTGTCATCTGGTTGCTATGCCTTGAGAGTGGTTGCAGAGGAACTGGATGTGAGCTTGGTTAGAAATGTGTATTTTGCGCTTATAGATTCGCATTTGCGTTATGCTATTTGTTTTTGGCGCTCATGCTCTGATACCCTGTTTAGATCAGTCTTTGAGTTGCAAAAGAAAGCTCTTAGAATCATGTACAAAATTCGACGTAGGGATTCCTGTAGACCTTTATTTCTAACTCATAGAATTTTGTCTTATGCACAGAAAGCATAAAAATAATTTAACGTCAGTATTTACTTATTCATCTCGTAGAATGAATACTATCGCGCTTACGATTCCTTCTACTTCGCTAAGTAAAAACCATCTAGTTTATAACAGTAGAAAGCTGTTTAACCACCTTCCTATGCGACTAAGACAAATAACTGAGGAAAAAAACTTTCGTACAGAAGTTAGAAAGCTGTTGGTTGAGGAAGCATATTATAATACTAGGGAATATTATGATGATATATTAAATTGGTGTTGTTCGTCCTTTCCTAAATTGTTTGTCATAACATAGTACCTGACAAATTTTATCATTTTTTGTACGTATTTTGTTCATGTTTTTTTTTTTCTTTTAGTAATTAGTTATATGTTTATGTTTTAGAGCGCATTATTTTTATTTTATATTTAAATTAAAACTTTGCTTTGTGAACGTTTATTTTATATACTTTACACATTAAAGCTTTATTTCATTTGGTTATTCAACACAAATAATTATTGTTTTTAGATAACTCTTAAATTATAAATTACATTTTTTATGTTTAAATACAGTTTTTTATAAACAAAACTGTTGCAATCGTTTCGCTGTAGATTGAAAACGTCCACTTAAATATAGTGGATAGAATCTCTGTCTCGGATTCGATTCCCGGTAGGGGAGGCATACCTGGGTCGTAGTTATTCACATACCGCCCATGGTGACACCGCCATTTATAAAATATGCCGTAAAATGCAATATTTGCATGTTTCGGTACTTGGTTGACAGGTGTAGGGAATACAATCTTGTAACCTACACCCACGGTTCCTAGTAAGTAGGCTTCAACCAGTCTTCGAGGGCTATCCTAAATATTGTAAAAAATATGTTCGTGGTAATAACTTGCTGTTTTTTTTAACCTCTGTTATTTACTAATATTTTGTTATTTGGTTTCAGACAATACACCTTTCCCCAAAAAGACTGTTGCGATTTATCATAAAAAAGTATAAACCAACTTTATATTTAAGTGAATGGTATAGTGGCCGTTTTGATTGTGCTTGTGCCTATAGACTAGCTGTAAGATGTGATACTCAAGATAATAGATGGATCCGCAAGGATATTTTCACCCTAGTAATAACATACGAAGTCAACCTGATAAATATGAATCTACACATGTAAATAATTATTTAAAATTTCAAAAAGATGAAATAGAGCAGTTTGCTGGAAAGGCATGGAAAAAGGTAAATATAATCAATACAAACAGAAAACGCATTAAAATTAATTTATCACTTGTGACTCACACCCATATTATAGTTACCAAAAAAGTTCAGCTTACTGATAAAGGTTATATATTTGTCTGGGGATGGGAACTTCCAATAATATTTTTTAAATAAACAATACAGTAAAGTTTGTTATTTAATTGTATCATCTGTACTGCCGAAATCCAATAGGTAACTAATAACTTAACATAATGTATGTTTATACAGAAGAGCCCCCAGTGTAGATCCCTCAGGCACTCCTCTTCCATAACTCTCAATGACTATACTATATAGACTACAGTAAAAAGCACAACCCGGCGTTGCGGTGATAGGTCGCTGGGCGGGTCCTAATTCAAATTTTGGCGGGCTTTATGTTGGTAAAAATTAAGATATTTTGAATTGTAGAATAAAGATATTTTCTTATATTGTAATTTAATTCCACTGGATGTTTAAATTTAAAAACATAAAAAAAATAATGTCTTTTTTTTTCATTTAAAAGTGTAATGTACCATAATTGGAATTGAAATTAATAGAGAAGTAAAATATAATTTAATAATTTAGGCCTAAAATGTTATGTAGACTTGTAGAGAATCCGAATAAAAATGTAGGTATACCTATATCCAGAATTCTAATTGTGATAATGTATATTTAATTATTATTTATATTTGTATTGAATTATTATTTGTATTTAATTATTATATATTTATATTATTTTTATTGCATGAAAAATGTTGGGCTGGAAGAAAAAATGTTTGTCTTAGATTTTAATGTCATTATTAACAGAACCAATTTTTTTATGATAATTATAGTTATGTCAAAAGAAAAAATAATTTTTAAAAGGCAGACGTTTTCCATTCCATCACCAAACATCATACCTATTTATAAATGTTTATTTTTAAAATGGGTGAATATATTGACTAAATACTGAATAAAATTTGACACTCATGTGTGACGGGGGAATGGCATCAGTCGTAAACCCAAATAAAACACCATATAGTTAGGTTTAAAAATAATTGGCTTTATTAAAAATTCGGGAAATCAAAGGAGGGGCGTCCATTTGGTGCAATGGCGGAGGTAAAACCCCTCTAAACCTCGCCTAGGAGTCCTAGGACCCAGTACATCCCGATCTCAAAATTTAAAACACATATCTGTGGTTAATATTATAGGCAGTATTCAAAAAGATTAACTTATATATTATATATAAATATTGTCACAAATAATTCTACCATGGATATATTTAACAAAAATAAACTTATAATAATCTTAAATATGTTAATGTCCCATATTTAGTTCATTTTTTATTTAATTTATAAATTATTTTAAACCATTTTTAAATTTTTACGAATAAACTAATCCTAATAAAGCTAAAATAAAAATTCAACACAGATATAGCAGCAAGATACAAATAATAAAATAGGTATATTGTGGGATTATATAGGATTATAAACATTGCTGGATAGTTTTATATTTTCACTTTTGGGTTTTTTTGGAAGGAAAATACTCCTGTTTCTCCATTTTTTGCTTCTGTGTAGTTTTATTTATCTTCTCTTGAAATTTACGCACAGTTCCTTGGATGTCCTTCATAAACTCAGTAAAATTCTCGTCATCTAGTCCTTTAAGTTTTCCCATTGAAGGCTTCGTTTGCTTTGTGCCTGAACCGCATCCTTTGAATGATTTGTCTCTACTACCTTCTCTCTGATAAACTCATTAATTTCCTGTTTGTGCTGTGGTTTGATATTTGAAATTTCTCCCAAAGACTTGGCACCTTTATCTAAAACAGAGTTAGTACCCATTCGCTCCTCATACATTCTTACCAAGTGCACATGCTTACACAAGGTATTCCTCACCACATATTCGGCACACTCACACTGGTAGCGATGAATGCAAATTTTGCATACTCTGCAATACAGTGTCTTACATTCATTTTCACATACTTGCTTTGCATTTACATTATATAATTTGTTTGGATCTCTGAATGATGTAACCTTAAATTGTCTGTATATATACTTAAGAATCCGCCTTCACATCCACTTGGTTCTTAAATAATACTGCCATTTTGTGGGCTTTTGTTATAATTCGGTCTTGATAGTTATTTGCATTTGACATTGCTATCATATCATTCTGATCTCGTTTCTTCTGAATGTTATATTTTCGTGACAAATTTGTAATGTCTTGACTTGTTAAGACAGCCAATCTTTCCAGTTTTGGTGCTTCCAACTTTCGTGAATCCTCCAAAATTCTGTTTGGTGGCACTCCAGACTGCAGCTTCTCTTTCACCATTTTTTTTTCTGACTTCGAGAGATGTTTGCTTCTTAATTCTTTTCATGTCCAGCGTGTGTTTTCCAATAACTTACTGAAACTTGCCCATCAATGTATAATTTGCAAATCAGCCTGGAGGGACACACTCCTTTAATTTTAATTGTCCCACCATATTTCTCCGTCCTTGTTTTATAGTTGGGCTTGTATCCTAAAGATATATTTATGTATAATAGATGAGTATATAAAGGGTGCTTATATACACCAGTATATATTTTAAAATAGCTTTTGAAGAGGGTATTTACTTTCATAGGTAGGTACCTAAAAACCGGCCTAACAAGTATTGCACTTACCTTTGTGGTTACTTCTGTTACAATCATAATACAGTATCTTAAATTCCTTTTTCTGAATTGATCTGTGCATTGCAAAATTTGTCTCAATTTTATCTGCATCTTTCCATGTATCGTATTCTTGTTTGCTAGAAAATTCAAAAGTCATTAACTCAATACTCATCTGGTGATTTCCTGCAAGATGTTTTCGTAATCCCTCATGACTTTTACAATCAGTTTCTTCCTCACATAATGGACAAATAATATAACTAATTTTGGGATTCAACACCTCTATTTTATGGAATCTTGTGATATGACGATTCCTTAATCCCACATTTTTAAATCTTTTGCTGCAGATATGACACTCTTCTGAAGAATTTTCTTCAGACGACTTTGTTAAAGAGGATGCAACACATAAGGATGAATCCATGATTCCTTGCTAAAACAACGTCTTTACTATTTAAACAATATGTTCTAACGAACAGGTTTGTAAAATAATCGTAATCTCTTTCAAAAGTTTCAAACAGTGAAACAAAAATATGTAAAATATGTTTGTTCGTTTGTTGGTCTAAGGCTCTTTCCTTGTCTAAGGTCTAAGGTTTGTTGTCAATGTGAAAAGAAAGAAAACATAACATACATAACATAACCAAAAAACGTCAAATAACGCGCCAATAACTTGAACTTGGCTGCGCCAATCAGGACTCGATATATCTCGACCAATCACTACAATGCCGGGTTGTGCCTTTTACTGTCGTCTATACTATATGACTAAAGCTGTAAAAAGCTTTAAAGGTGTCTAGACAAACAACAATAGTATAACTGTTTTGCTTCATAGACTCTTAGATGTTTGACAATGCCAAATAAAGGCTTTTATTGTAGAATGACCCCTTCGGAATACAAATTGATACTGATCAGAGCCCATCTATTTAAAAATCGAATTAGTATTTCATATATTACTCTCTAAAAAAACCTTACTAATGTTCAACAGTTATTCTGTAATTTTTAAGATTATGGATAGTCCCCTTTTGTGTATATTGGTCTAATGTTGGCAATCTTAAGGCCATCTGGCAAGACTCCTGTTTGAAAGTACAAATTTATGATGTGTGCTAAGAGTACAGATATGGCAGTAACTTATTTAATAGGGAAATAGGTACCCCAACATGGCCCACCGATTTTTTTATTTTATGAATTTTTAATATGTAATTATTACCCTCATAAACTGTGACTAGAGTTGGCATCCGTCTTCCAGCCGGGAGGACTGTACTCCTTGGAACCAGAATGTCCTCCGTCCCCCGCAGCTACTGGGTAGGACGCAATTTGTCGCCCTTTTCTACAAATAGTATTTTTTTTTTTATAAAAATGTTATTTTTTCTATCCAAGAATACATTTTCTGGTAATATCTAGAAAACCTTTTTAGTATAATGTTTTCATTTTATAATATTAAGTTATTGTTTTTTTATACATTTCATTAAAATTCTTGAAAATCCTTTAACTCTGTTTTTTTTATATAAATATTTTTTTTCTAGCCAAAAGTATATATTTTTGTTATTGTTAATTTATAGAAAACACTTTAAAGTATCTTTTTTTAACTCCAAAAAACAAAGTTATAATTGTCAAAAATATTTAAAAAATAAATAATAAAACAGTAGTAGTACCTACTAAACAATAGCAACAATAGCAATTTATAAAGTTGAAAACATACAAAATTTATAATTAGGTATTATTTTTAAACGCCGAACGATTAAAGTTGTTATGCCAAAATATATTTTTCAAAAAAGTTAAATTGCTAAAAAAAATTCATATGTCCTCCCTTAGCTCTGTGACGAGTGGGCAACCCTAACTGTGACGCCCTCCAAAAAATTGAGTATTTATTATTACACTTTATGTTTGAAAAATCTGGTGTCCTCCACCTTTAATAACCGAGCAAGTATTTAAAAAGGTATTATTTACTTTACTTAACAATTCATTATCGGAGTCAACCCATCAAATACTGTTGAGATTTTAGACTTTCCCCTTTTGATTTTGTTTATTAGTGTCCAGATTGCTTTCCCTTTATTTTGAGATATTATAAATTTAGAGGTATCTGCATTTTTTGCTTGCTTTATGACTTTTCTTAGTATCAGCATCAGGATTGGCAAGTTTCGGACAGGGTGGTTAAAACCCCTGATATTAACCAGGTTAAAACCGGACAGGTCAAAATCAGTTTTGACCATTTACTGGTCAAAAATGGTCAAAACTTAAATGATGCACATACTTTTAGTTGTTAACATATTTAATTTAGTCTTTAAATGTTTAATTTACATTTACAAACAAAAACAGCAACTCAAAAATCACAAACAATAGCTCAAAAATTAACAGATATATGATATGTAACCTATACCTGTCAAGAGTCTGGTATAGGACCTTATAGATTTAAAATAAAAAAAGAAATTATACCTCGAATTAAATTCGCTGTTATAAAAACATTCCAAAGGTCTTCATCACTTAAATTAATAAAATCGTTTTTGATCCACTGTTTAAGTTCTAGTCTAAAGAAAACTAAAAAATTCGCGTAATTCATTTTAAACTTGGGCGCTAATAAAGAACAGTCTTAACAAACAAAACCTGTTCTATCTAACTGATTAAAAAAGATTTTGCCAGCGTTGCTGCGTGACGCCCTCAAACTTCGATGATAGGTCATCATAGCGATAATGGTTGTCCAGGCTTTAAAAATATATTCAAAGCTCTGATCAGTGGTTTTGATCAGTTTTGAAGGTTAAAACCAATTTTGACCACTGCCTGGTCAAATCGAAAAAGTGTTTTTGCAACTATGCTTAGCATGGGTTTTATAATAAATAACAACCTGGTTATTTAACATAGTTCACGTTTCTTGCACATGATTTACCTTAAACCAGTTTAACTCACAGTTTTGTTTGTTTGTTTTTAGTGTGTGTTTGGTATAACCCTACCGATAAGTGCTTTTATTTATTATAAAACAACTCATATGCGAGATATACCTCATTCATACTTATTAGGGGAACCATCATATTTTCATTTTTTCCATTTATTTTCTTACTTAAAATTTAAAACCTGCGCACGATGTTCGAGGGTGCAGATATAACAGATACAATGAGCGTTTTATATTCAAAGTTAACAAAAAAATCATCTAGAGATATCATTTTTTAGAATTGTTGTCACTTATATTGCGTTTTGTTTAGTTTTAAGTAAAGTACCATCTACTAGGTAAAATGATTTGTATGTTGTCAGAAGGTTTGCAAATGAAGTCACCACACAAATACTGGTAAAATGAAAATAGCTGAGGCCAGAAAATTCAGTGATAGTCATATCACAAATAACCAAGCAGTACTTTTCTTTCTATTTATAATACAAGAATTTAAACCCTGAACAGATTTCTTTACAAGGTCTCCAATGCCCAAACTCAATATTTTCAGACACCTTAATGCAACTCACCATGTCTACGTTGTTACTGTATAGCAGTTTTATTGAGCCAGTAACTCGAACGCCGTTAGTCTTGGCCCTTTTTGGGGCCCTAGTAAAACGTTTATTTGGGGGGGAAACCCCCTTTTTTCAAAATTTGTTTGCGACAGGTAATTTCTACTTTTAAAAGGGTTTAAAAATTGGTAAAACAGGGGTTTGGGGTTGTTTACAATTTCTGATGTTTTAAAAAAAGCCTGGAATTTCCTTTTTTTTTGAAATTATTTTAATTTCCCCTTTGCGAGAATTAAAAAAAAGGAAACACTGGGACCAAGGAAAAGATTCCTTATTTACAAACCAAAATAAAAAAAAAATTTTTTTTTATTTTGGGGGCAAAAAACTTTTTAAAAGGGAAAATAAAATTGCAAATGGTCAAATTAAAGTTTTTTTGGTAAAAAGGAAAAATTTTTGTAAAAAAAAATTTTTTTGTAACCTGTTTTTCTTCTGGAAAGGGGGAAGGGGGACAAAAATTTAGGAATATGATGCTAAAAAAGTGGCGGTTTTTAAATTTACGAATGGTTAAAAATTCTGGGGTTCCCATAAAGGCGGAAAAATTTGAATTATTTGACGATATGGAAAAAAGTTTAAAATTTAAAAAGGATTAAAAGGGCCCCTTGGATCTAAAATTAAGCACTTTGACAAATGAAGGTTTATATTTATGTCGCATGGATGTGACAAAAACAATTTTTTTTCAAAAAAGGGTGTTTCTTTAATCCCAAAAAATTTTTTAAATATATTTAAAAAAAAAATAAAAAAAATGAAAAAAAAATGGAAAAGGCCCAGTCCAAAAAACAAAAAAAGAAATGAAATTTAATAATAAATTAAAAAAAACCCCAAAAAAATAAAGTTTTTCAATTTTCAAATAAATGGGGTTAAAAATTATTTTTCTTTACAACAATTTATTTCAGTCAACCCATCAAATATTTGGTTTTAGATTTTTTTATTTTTTTATTTTCCCAAATTTTTCCCCATTTTAAATTATTTTAAGGTATCTACTTTTTTCGCGATTTTTTATTAGCTAATTGGAATTTAAAAAAACCCCTTTTATTCGGTTAAAAAGGCTCAAAACGGCCTTTTTGGAAAAAAGGAAAAAAAATTGAATCTTTTGTTTTTCTTTTTTTGCAAAGTTTTTTTTCCAAAAAAGCCCCTTTAGGTTAAAGTTTTGTTTTCCTATACCTGTCAAGAGTCTTATAGGACCCTTTTAGATTTAAAATAAAAAAAGAAATTATACCTCGAATTAAATTCGCTGTTATAAAAACATTCCAAAGGTCTTCATCACTTAAATTAATAAAATCGTTTTTGATCCACTGTTTAAGTTCTAGTCTAAAGAAAACTAAAAAATTCGCGTAATTCATTTTAAACTTGGGCGCTAATAAAGAACAGTCTTAACAAACAAAACCTGTTCTATCTAACTGATTAAAAAAGATTTTGCCAGCGTTGCTGCGTGACGCCCTCAAACTTCGATGATAGGTCATCATAGCGATACATGGTTTCCAGGCTTTAAAAAATATATTCAAAGCTCTGATCAGTGGTTTTGATCAGTTTTGGAAGGTTAAAACCAATTTTGACCACTGCCCTGGTCAACATCGAAAAAAAGTGTTTTTTTGCCAACTATGCTTAGCATGGGTTTTATAATAAATATCACTAACCTGGTTATTTAACATAGTTCACGTTTCCCTTGCACATGATTTACCTTAAACCAGTTGTAACTCACAGTTTTGTTTGTTTGTTTTTTTAGTGTGTGTTTAGGTATAACCCTACCGATAAGTGCTTTTATTTTATTATAAAACAACTCATATGCGAGATATACCTCATTCATACTTATTAGGAGGAACCATCATATTTTCTATTTTTTCCATTTATTTTTCTTACTTAAAATTTAAAACCTGCGCACGATGTTCGGAGGGTGCAGATATAACAGATACAATGAGCGTTTTAATATTCAAAGTTAACAAAAAAATTATCTAGAAGAGTAGCATTTTTTGTTGTTGTCACTCTAGTAGGATTGCGTTTTGTTTGTTTTAAGTTAAAAGCCATCAGCAGGTCCATAAAATGATCTTTGTAGTTGTTAGTTTCAGACAGGTTTGCAATGAAGTCCCCACACAGAATCATCTGGTAAAATCGAAAATTCAGCTGAAGGTCCGAGAGAATATCTCAAGGAAGTCCATAAAAACACCAAAATAACCAAGACAGTGACTTTTTTCTTTCTATTTATAATACAAGTACATTCTAAATGTCCCTGAACAGATTTCTTTTACAAGGTCTCCAATGCCTCAAACTCAATATTTTCAGACACCTTAATGCAACTCCCACCATGCTCTACGTTGTTACTGCTATAGCAGGATTTTATCATGTAGCCAGTAGACTCGAACGCTGTTAGAATGACACCGATACGTCACGGTCTCTTATGGCAAACCCGTATAAAACCGTGACGTAGCGGTGTCATTCTAACAGCGGTCGAACTCTACAACTTTAGTTTTTTCCTTCTTTATCCAACGTTTCGTTAAACATATAATGTGAGGCAAGTCATCTTGATCCTTAATAAAAACTTCCACATCCTCAGTTATATTTTGGAGTAGGGCAGAGGTGATATTCTTAGTCAATAGTTCAGTTCTTCCATGCTTGTTGCTTTTCTCTTAACACAGTGAAGTGACGTCAGGAACATTTAGTTTTTTAATTTTATTTTTAAAGGTTCACCCTTAAAACTTTTTGTTTTTAGATTTTCTTCATTATCTTCAAAACGCCTTTTTAGCCCTTCACGAACTAATTTGTACTAATTTAGCTGTTTGGTTTTATCAGTACTAAAAGCCAGTTTAGCAAACTGTTTTTTATACTTAATGATGCCTTTTTGATCACTTTCATAACATCTTTCTTTGCCTCCATGAGTACTTTTATACATTTTTTTAGGACATTTGGACAGGTGGATAGAAAAATATTTCTTATGATTTTTATATAGAGGGCTTTTCTCTCTTCAAATTTGTCTGAATTTAGTTCTTTAACGCCAAATAGAACAAGATTTTTTTCCTATATTCTCCTCCGCTTATTTCCTGGATTGCTTCTGTTGTATTTTTTGTAGATGTTGTGTGACCATGCTTCTGTTCCTGCCTGTTTTTTTTTGTCTTCAAACTGTTCAATTTGCATTTTTAATTTCTCGTTGATTCCTAAAACTTTTTCAAAAGGACAGTATTTTCGAGGCAATTTCTCCTATTTTTTCCGTCACGTCTGTCATTTATAACATGTAGTCATTTTTGTTTGGCGTGTTTACGATTCCGACTAATTACGAATTACTTAAATTCTGTTTACTTCCTCTATTATTTGCTAAACATTTCTTATAAGGGCTGTATTGAAGAGGTCATCGTGACATAAAACCAGATACGTTAATCCAGGTGTTTTAAAGTTATATTGGAAAATAAAGACAAACTTTAAAATGAAATTGTTATTAAATAAAACGTGTTATAAAATTTAAAGTGTTAGTTTTGATAAAATAGATGTTACATACCAAATTTTACCATAGGGACAGTGTGTTTAGAAATTATTAAATATTTATTGTAGCCCTAGTTTATTTTATTACTATCAATTTATACCAGTGGATGTTGAACTTATGGCAACATTATACATAATCATATGATATTACAGTAAAACTTGTGCTAACGGACACCCTTTTAAATCGGCTACTTTCAAGCTAACAAAAATCTGCTTTATAGGAAATCCCATATATAAAAACTTAGAAAATGGACACCCTTATAAAACAGCCACGGCCAGACAAATCTCAATTTTTATAACCTATTTCAGGTAAATTAACCTTATTATTTTGGCCGGAAATTCTTTGGGCTTATTTGTATTTTAATATTTTATGATGGTATTCTGCAAATTTTAAAAGTGAAAATACCCAACAATAATATTTATGACCAGGTTCAAAAAGCATTGGGGGATTATCTTTACATTATATTTTTAGTTGTGTCTTAAATTGATAAGAATAGTTATCTTGTTCTAAATCAAAAAGTGTTTAATCATGTCCCCAAAACGAAATTGTTTGTCACTGAAAGAAAAAATTGATGTTATCGCGAAAAGTAGTACGCTTTGGATTCACGAAAACTGGCTGAAAAGTTTTTTGTTGGAAAATCCCAAATAAATGATATTATCAGGAATAAAGCTAAACTAAATCGAATGTTTGAAGAAAGTGTTAATTTAGAACAAAAGAGGAAATTTCAGAAGAAGGGAGAATTGGCAGGAGAACCAATTCTCACACACAACAATATCTGAACCCTTAATTAAACAAAAGCACTTGAGACAGCAAGCAATTTAAAAGTGGAAAATTTTGTAGCCTCAAATGGTTGAACAACGGTTACCTGGCAAAACTGGCCACCCTTCTATAAAAATCAATTATGCTTAATTTTAGGGTGAGCGTTATAGACAAGATTTACTGTATTTACGTTATTGGGTACTTAATAACACTGTAACTTTTTTTTTCTTTTTACAGATGGAGATAATAACGAATAACTACCCTGTATGTGTTGACACAATTTATTTTTGGCATGAAGGTCAAGACTACCAATTCTGGAAGGGACATTATGGTAGTAAAATGGGTGGAGGAGTATTAAAATTTTTATTTGAATCTATTGAACCAACCCCCGATGATATTGCCGATGAGGAAGAAATATTTCAAAATTGAGATTATCCCGTGTAAAAATGTATTTGCCTTTTGCGATTTTTGCTATATTTTTTCAGTTTATTTTTATCAAGTCCCTGCAGAGAATCTCAGCTATATGCTGGTTTAAAGTTAAGATTCGACTTTAAATTCAGCAAAAGACATAAATAGACAAGTTTCACACAAAAGTTCTTGAACTTTATATCTTAAATACTCACTTAATTTTAACAATAAGTTTGGCTATACAGGGTAAGCCAAGAATTTGTGATAGAGTCGAAGTTTAAGTTTTTTAAATAATAAATAAATACATTAATAAACTTAGACTCTCCGTAAAACTCTAAGCATCTCTTGTATAGTACACCATATATGATAATTCAACCTTTCTGTTTATTACCATCTAAAAGATGATACTTTAGCTGACGGTAAAATTCAGACAGTGCAAGTTGGAACAAAAGAACTTTTACTTGCAACAATACCTCTAAAAATTTAAAAGTTAAATTTTTAACTTTGGCATTTATCTAGCTAGAAGTAACATTTACCTGACTCCATCCGGATTAATGCCTATTACTGAGTAACTCTTAAATTTGTATTTTAATTTTATTTATTTAATTTGGAATATTCTTATTAAACAATAAGAAAAAATACATATTTAAAGCCTGTAGTATTTTAACTGTTCAGCGAAATCCTCAATTTCTTTTCAATTTATGAGAGGCAGACCTGCGTTTAAGCTTAAAAAATAATACCATTAATAAAATTTATTGAGTTTAAAAAAGGGTAATTTCTTACATAATTCCTGGCCCAGGGCTTATATTCTGTATTATTACAGTCCATTTTATTTCATTACATTTTTAATAAATAAGATATATTTTTTATTGCTTTTTTCCTTGTATAGCCAAAAGATTGCAAACTAAGCCAATTACCTTTTGATAAACAATAACCATCACTGCTAAACCATACTATATTTTATCACCCATGTTGATACCACTTTCTGAGTAAAAGTCAATATTTATTGTATTAGGGATAATCAAGTACACATCATTTTCTCATGTATCTCCTGCTTTAGAGTTTTTTTGATCCTAAACTCTAAATAAGCACAAGTTAGAGTTGCATTTTGTGGTCAAGAGTTCTTATGGAGGAGAATGGCGCCTTGCATCTGACAGTTGTGTCTTTTAGAACGATGGCGATCTTTACTCGGTTCAATAATAAAAATGATAAAATTAAAAATATCTTTAAAAAATATTTTTATATCCAACAATTTTTATTTAAATTGGTTAATTTATCCTAAAAAAAATAAAAAAAAAATGCTTTTGAAATATTGTGATGTATATTAACGTAAGTGATAACCTGTAATTATTATTTTTAAATATTTGTTGTAATAACACTATTTATAATATATTTGTATTTACTGTTAATAGAAAATTAGTTTTTTTTAATTTCTGAATATCATTAATAATTCTTTCTGTGTATGTAAATCATGGAAACACAGATTAGAACAAAAACTTGCTCAAATAACTTTTACACTACGATAGCCAATCTATATACAGGGTAACCGAAGGGAATCTGATGTTTTTGAAATTTAAAGCACACAGTTATTTTTTACGGGAAATTTTTTCACTTGTCATTTGAAGTGGAATATAACTCGTAAAAGATGACATCTGGTAAGTGGTGTCCATACTTCTTCATGCAGCTTTAGCCTTGCAGATAATCAGCCATCACTTGAGTTATCAGTTTGCCAACGACTGTAGCGACTTTTTTCCAGATTGCCTCCTTCATTTCTGCCAATGTGCGGTGTCGGAGAGAGTATACATTGAAAAAAAACCTCTATACTTCGAACGTGTAACGATTTGGTGAGCAACTATTCCATTCTGTGTAATGGTGTATAGTCTGTCTCAAAGTATATCGTTATGGCTTTTGACGGACCATACCCCAATAAACCTTTAACGATTTTATTACCTATTGTTATTGGGTAAACCCATTTGTTCATAAGGGCAGGGGTGGGCCAGGTATTTCTTGAGTATTAACCATTAGGCATATAAATATTTTGGCTAATATTTTAGTGGCAGTGTTGAATAACCGTTTTTACTGTGCGTTTCGAAAAAGTTGTTTTACGAGAATATAACTATGTCGCGTCGAAATCATTTGTCATTAGATGCAAAACAGGTTGTGAAAAATGCATGAAATAATCAGTAGAGGTCTAATTAAACAAGAAGCTTTAAAAGAAACCTGTCTACTTACAAAAACTCCAATATCATCGATAAGGGATATTATTATTAGTGAAGAATTGAACAAAGAAAAAATCGTAGTGATTTTCAATCTACCGTATAGACAATAGTGATAGGACCTAATAAGAAGGAAAATATATTGTCTTTATGAAAGCGGAGTTATTCTACCTTGGATAAACTGAAAAAGAAGCTAGACGAAGACGAAACCAATATAAATATTAGCCTGCCACCCTCCATAGAGTTTGTAAAATGGGATTTAATACCGCAAAAAGACAAAAGACAAGTAGTAATGGAATCGCACAGATTACGCACTTGGATATTTAATTACCTTCAAGAAATTTTAAAGATTAGAATAGAAAACAGATCCATAATTTACCTTGATAAAACATTCGATACACACGACACAGTATCAGAAGGATGGGTTGATTCCAGTCAAAACTGTCAGACGAAAGCACCTTCAAATAAAGGAAAAACGCATTACCATAATACACGCTGGTTCAGAAGACGGATTTGTCCCAAACTGCTTGCTGTTGTCTGCAAAGAGTATTAAGGATTTTAGCTTGAATTGTCATGAGGATACAAGTGCAGAACTTTTTGAAAACTGGTTTGAAAATTATCTTTTAAAAAATATTCCAAACAACAGTGTTATTGTCATGGATAACGCAAGCTACAACAGCCGTCTGCTACACAAAGCACCAGCTTCATCAAGTTTAAAAACTGAAATCCAGGAATATTTGTTAGAAAATAATATTTATTTTGAATTCAGTTACAAAAAAGCCAACTTTGGAAGTTCTAAATTCATATGCAATTAAAAACAATATGTATGTGATAATTTGGCTGAACAAGCTGGGCATACTGTCTTACGTCGAAATTTAGTACAGCACATTATAAAAATTGAGGACTTTTACATTTCTATACAAAACAACATAAATCCTATTGTAATTAATCTCAATGATGACTCTGATAGTGAAATAGAATTAGATTTAGATATTTAGATTAAAAATGTAATTATGTATAGATAATATAGTTATAAATTTATTAAAACTTTGCATATATTTAATTTCTTAATATAATTTTAAGATTATACCTACCTAAATAAATAATAAATTATAAATCTTTATATTATTAGAGTCCGTCCCTAATGTTCTGTCCTTTAATACCTACTGATCTGCAGTTTTATGGTTGTCGGCAGGTATAATCCATAAAGGAAGGCAAAAGCTAACACGGTATACTTTGAGACAAACTATACATACATGTCAGTTTAAATCACGGTTTGAATCCAAATCCTGTTTACACTATTGTACGAGTATTTACCGTCGTACGATCGGCCCGAGAAAGTCCAATTTAACAAGACAACATCGGATAAAAATACGAATCCGAAACGTTTTATACCGGTTATTTTGAGCAGATTATAATTATCGGATAGAATTTCTATCCTATGAAATCATAGCTACAAACGTAATCGTTTACAAATCCATTGAAATATAACTTTAGCTGTTGTTAAGAGCCCTCGCACATAATAAGTACGAGTAAACATTGTTCTTATTTGGTAAAAATAATTGCTTTAAGAAATGGGTGGATTTACCCATGGTTTCAACTGTGATGGTAGCTTGACGTTAAATAAAGGCATTTTTAGTAGTAGAGAGTGAAGAAAGACATATTGGGGCAAATAATTTAATATTTGTTTGTACAAGTTTTCTGTGATATTCTTACTACGCTAAATTATTGGGATTCTTTAATGACGTTCTATTCTGATTGCAGATCTTTTTTAGCTATTCGCCAACTTCTGTATTTACCGACTTATCCTATTTCTAAACTTTACTCTAGTAATTAAAAACCAATAAAAATATAAATGTGTTTATTGATATTTTAAAAACAGCATGTTAAATTATTTAATAAAACCTACTATGATTTGTTTTTTTTATATATAAAAATAGAACTTATACATAGGTTGAATTAAAGAATATGTAAAATAAATTTACGCTGTACAGATAAAAGGAAAAAACCGCAACAACTTTTGTACACATACGAAAAAGAAATTTAAATGCATTTTAAATTATATTTTTGACACATTCTGTAGTATCTCTACGGCGTAAATTTAGTTTATTCCATCATTGGCACTAAAAAAATATAATAAATTATTTCTTAACATATAAATATATATACAACTTTATTTAAAATTTTGTCATAATACTGACTTTGGACGGAGTTGTGAGAAATATCATTTGTGTAAAAAATCTAAAATTTTCAAAAACTATACGAGATCCATCAAAACACGGGTCCTATGCTCGATCAATATCACAAAAGTTAGAAGCTAACATAAACACCTCAAAGTACAGAGAAGTTTATTGTAAAATAAACATAGAAATATCGTCACTCCACAAGAAAACTGACATATGTCACACTGCTATTTTTGGGAATCAGATAAAATAATATGACAGAGAGTACTCTAGAAAAGTAACAACTTCGTTGAATTCGTTTCCTTCATTAATAAGTTGTTATCATTAAATAATTAATTGTTCATTTAAAATATAGATATAATAAAACGTCAACCAATATGAAATTCGAAAATGTCTATTCAACAAAACTAGGGTTTATAATTTTTGGGATCGGAATACTGTTTTAAAATTCTGGTATTAAAAACCAAATCCCGAGATTAATCTTAATAATATTTTTATTAAAAAATCTGACATTAGCATTAGCAAATAAAAACGACAAAAATTAAAAAAAACATTTTTATACAATTACGTATACGTATTATAGGTTAGGTAAGTAAAAAATCAGGCCACACTTAAAACTTTTTAAACAAGCAAAAACAAAATGCTTTTGCTTATAGTCAAGGTAAACAGGCCCTTAAAAACACCAATGTTTTTTGTCTTGGGACATTTTACGAAGGCTGAAATCCTAATAGCACAGGAGATGAGGCATTTTGGCTAGGAATTTTTTTGTCCTGCATGGATTTACTTGAAATTTTCACAGAGGGTAGGGAATAGCCCAAGGATCAAAGTTTATATCATGCCGAGGTGTGCTTTTATCCTGGGGGTGATTGCCACCCCATCTTGGGGGTGGAAATTTTTATTACATTTTAACAACAGAAATCGATAAAGAAAGTAATTTTAAGTAAAAAATGTTCTATACATTTTTTTCGTATAACTAATATTTTTCGAGTTATTCGCGATTGAAAGTAAAGGTTTTTCGACGAAAAAATCGACGTTTTTAATGGGGTTTTTACGAATAACTCTAAAAATATGCATTTTATCCAAAAAAAATGTAAAAAGCAAAATTGTAGCTTATATAAAAACTGAAAAAAAAATGTTTTTTTTATCATTTCTCTACAACCAATACAGACCGAGCTACGGCTTGTTAATGGTTAGCTTTTGTTCAACAAATGTTAAATTTGAAAGATTCAAAGTCAAATAGCGGGAAAAGTTTGCATTTTTCAAGGAAAGCATATAAGATCTTTTTTAAAGTATATAATAAGACCTTTCTTTTAAAAACAAAAAAAGAGTTTTTGGCATGAAAATTGAGCGAGTTATGATAAAAATAAGGTCGGACCCTACTTTTTTCGACGAAAAGATCATTAAAAACAACCCCCTAATTCCCCTCTTAATTAAAATAGATCTGTATCCTTCTGCGATTCTTTTTATATATGTATTATTAATATATTCTAGAAGTTTAACCAAATTAAAATGCACAATTTTAGAAAAATTGGAGCTTCAAGTAAAAAACGATTTGCCGCAATTTCGTAAAAATAGCCATTTTTTTTAAAATAACTCCAACAATACTGGAGATACGAAAAAAATGCTGCGGTTCCGAATTATAGCTTTTTTAATAATAAAGACTTTTCATTACATATATTTTTCTGTACAATAAATATTTGGCCAGGTATGGCCGTTTAAAGCCTCTATTTACGAGCGAGCACCACATTCTTCTAGCCCTTTAAACTCGTCCCATTTTAAAACTAAGGGATTAAAAAGGATTTAATTAACATAGCCTTGCAGCTCTTAAAAAATCCTACAAAATTATTTTTAAACAAACTTTCTATCATTAAAACTAAAGAAGCTATGTTTAAAAAACCAATCAACTTTTTTTTCAAAAAAGTCGAATAGCCCACTTCGGAGCATAATATTTTTTAAAACCTGTATATTTTAACTTTTACCGATATAATTTTTGTATGCAATTATATTTTCTTTTCCTATTTATATCCATTATATTGGTTTATAAGAATTGCAATGTTGTAAGGGGTGGTTTTTAAGGCTTGAAAATTTGCAATATTTCAGGCAGTAATATTCTTAATTATTAAATCTGTCAAGCTATTAATTTTTTGGGGATATTTTTTTTTTAATTAGGCTATAATAAGGGTTGATTTATAAGGGTCAAAAAGTTGCGAAATGAAATAAGTACAAATTTTAGGCAATAGCATTCTAAAATTAAATCACTATGGTAAATGAATCACTTTTTTAGGGTAAATATTTTTTTTTAAATTTAAGCTCTAACAAGGGTTGATTTTTAAGGGTTGAAATATTTTAAAATTGTATTCTAAAGCATAAAACAATCCTTAATCAACTAATCCAAACCAAATGTTACCCATCTTAAAGTTTAAAATGTTATTCCATAAGTTTTGACAATTAGGGGTAGTTTTCACCCTTAAAAAGCAAACAGCGCACATCACCATGAAATAGAATTTAAAGTAGAGGGTTACAAGCGCCTAATTCCAAACTTTTATACGAATCGATGCAGGACACAAAATTGCCTGGTTTTGCAATTTTTTATCTTCATTTTCGGGACAATAATTATTTACCATCAAATCGTTTTAATTTGTCGAAAAAAAAAGGTTAAGTTATGGTAGTTAAATATTTATTATACCGTAAACTGTTAAAATATTTTTTTCTACAATAAAAGCGTTATTAAATAATTTTAAAATAAAAAAAACATTTTTTTTGAATTTTTTATGAAGGGTGATTTTTAAGGGTTGAAACATTAAAATATAATGTTAGATACAACTCACAACATAAAAATAGATTCATTCTACATATTTAGCTATGATTTTAATTTACATAAGGTCTATTTCTATGGTTTTTTAATTTTTTAGCATAAGGGGTGGTTTTTACCCCCTAAAAATAGAAAGCACACCCTAAGCATATATAAACTTTGATCTAGTGGGCAAAAGCAACTTAATTCCAAATTTTCATAAAAATTGAAGTTGTACAAAAAAATACGGAGGCCAAACAGCTTTTTTCTCCCCATCCACTGTACTATAAGTACTAACATACTGTGGGTGTGGTAATAAAAAGTTTATTTACAAAGGACTTAAATATTTAAGGATTTGAAGAAGAAGAGAAAACATCAGCGGGTAGCAGGTTCCATAGTCTGAACACTCTAGAGATAAAGGAACGAATAAAGTGGGAACTCCAGCTCTCCCCCCAAGTTAAATTGTAAAAGGATGCATGAAAGTGACACTACTTGTTGGGAGTTGCCAGAGGAGGAATTATACTGGAAAACTCCTCAGAGCAGAAGCCGTAAAAAATAACTAAAAAAAAAGCGACAGTTTCTCCACAGTCCGTCGGTGGGCAAGAGAAGGAAGCCTTTCTGAAAGCGTGGGATCATTAATAAGACGACCAGCTCTTCTTTAAATGAAATCAAGAATGCTAACGGCCGAGTGATGATCGCATTGTTAAATTTAGCAATGGACTTAGCAATTGTTAAAAGTTAACAACGGTTTAGAATGTTTAACAAAACGTCATTGTCAGTGTTATTTAATGATTTTAGTAGGCAACCTGTCAAATCTTGACATTTTGTTAAACATCCTAAACCGTTGTTAACTTTTAACAATTGCTAAGTCCATTGCTAAATTTAACAACGCGATCATCACTCGGCCGTAAGAGTTGTAGGAGACGCCATTCCCCAGACATCAGAACAATATTTCAGATAGGGTCTGATTTGGGATACATAGAGTATATAGATTAGAAGGAGAGAAATATATCTATAAGTCACTTAAGCGCTATCCTGGGTTTGGTCGCAAATGTGAGTGCCAAAAAAAGGCTTTTATAACTTCCACACATGTAGGTGGCACTATCGGTAGATATTTGTAACACTGTAATGTAAACTTCTTTGACCTAATTAAGCCATTTCCATTTAGTATTTTTTAATAATATTAAGAATATTAAGACGTATCACAAATAAAAAACCGCTGATAAAGAGTAAACAAAAACCATCGAAAACAAATTAATTTTTTGAGATTACCATACCCTAATGCCGAAATTTTTGGGACTAAAAACAAACCGGGATTTTGGGATCCCAGACTTCCAACCCTACAGCAAACCTAAGCGTAAAAGCTCTACAGCACAGCATCGCTGAAAATTTCCTGAATGCGTTTGTATAACAATAACAATTTAAATTCGCTATCAATAATATATGAATTAACATACTTGTGTTAGGCCCGGTTGTACAATGGACGTTCAACCGAAGTTCACGCTGATCATCGGTTCAACGGAAAAAACTCGTTGTACAAAGCCGGTTCAGACGGTGAACTGTGGTTGATCTTGAACGTCCGAATTTTGGCTTTCAAAATGAGTTCAACTCATTTTAGTAATTTTTAACCTCACTCTTTTGACAGATCACCTTGTGTTTTAAATATTTTGTTTTCATATTTTTAAAATTGATCCTTATTCGGTTTTTATAATTAAAAATGGATCTTGTATGGAAAGATATGACAGACGACAAGGATTTTGTAGAATAAGTATAGCGAAATAGACCCGATCATTTGGAATGACAAATAATTTAAGGCCAGATTTAGGTTGTAGAAACAAGCTATGAGATTTATCATAGATGAAATTTTTGAACAAATTTCATCTGTTACAGACAAGTAAGATTGATATTGTTTAATTACATTTGATTTTAAGCTTAAATGTTCTATTTTTTTTAGAAACCATGCAGTAACACCTAGTAAAATTGTATGCATTGCTTTACGATTTCTAGCCACTGGGAGTTTTCTGCAAGTTGTTGGAGATTTTGGAGGTATTGACAAATCAACGGCAAGTCGAAAAATATCTGTTTTAAGAATCAGTTGCCCAATTGGGGCTAAAATTGATAAAAATGCCAAGAACTGAATCTGAAATTACCATTGTGAGGCGAGAATTTTTTAGCATTGGAGCCATGGATGGCACGCATAATAAAATTCAATATCCTGGAGGGGCAGATGCAGAAAATTACAGGAACCAAAAAAGGATTTTTTTATCCAATGTGTATTTATCATCTCTGATTTATTTTGTCATTAGTGTGTGAAAAAAATGTAAAATTAAACAAAAAATACAATAATACAAATACATACTGAATTATTAAACTCTGATTATTATTATATTTTTTTTTTTAATAAAATCTTTGATTAGGTTAAGTTGTGGCAATTTTCTTCTTCCTTTTTTTTGTGGACATTGCAACTGTTAGTTCAGGTAAACCTGCAATGGTACAACACTCAAAATTCTGAACTGGGTTCAACAGTGAACTGCAGTTCAAAGAAACTTGTGTTGAACCATTGTTTGTACAACCGGGCCTTAGTGTGTTTAGTCAAAATGTCTAATATAACGTAATAGTTTATACTTGCTAAATTATCTAAACTTAAAGCGAAACAAGACTTATTATTTTGGTGTACCAAACAAAAAATTATTTTCTTTAAATAAAGGTTAGATAAAAATTAAATATAATGCTATTTACAATAGAATACCCTATCAGCAAGGACAATTTTTATTTTTTTCATTAATGGTTAATATCAGCAACACAGAGGTTATTTGCTGCTATTAAATAACCTGAATCTGCTGAAACAGCAAAAATTTCTCTGTGATACAAGTTTTAAATACAAAATTAGTGCTTTAAACTTCGAAATTGTGGAAATAATCAAGCTTTCAAGTGTTATAGAAGGCCCCAAAAATAGCGTAAGATAATGAATGGGAATTAAAGTTACAAAAGAAACTTTTAAGTACTGTTTTAAGTTTTGTACCTGACATAATTATGAATAGTAAAGACATTAAGAAAAACGAATTTTATTATTTAAATATTGTAAAAAGACAGTTCAGTGCTTTGGTGTATATCAACTGCTATACAATTAGTTGCAGAAAGGATTTTGCACAATTTGTTAAATTTTGTTAATGTCACCAAATTTTTATTAATTTTTAAACAATAAATTTAAAAATCATATTTATATCGTCAATAAAACCTGCCTTGGTTTGTTTTATATTTTTTACTTAACCTAAAATAAAGTTAGTCAACCCTAGTATGAACTTTGAGTAAAAGAACTATTCCATATCAAACAAAGTTTACTTATTTCTTAGCACTTGATAAAGCAAAATACTAAAAAAAATAATGTGAAGCTTCTGCGTTACCAGAGCTGGTTGTGTGAAACGAATATACTTTTTAAAAATTCATGTTTAGCTGTCTTTTTAATTTGAAGACGTTTTTTATATACAAATTTTGGTTAACAAAAACTAAAATAATTTTCCCCACACAAACCCTTTCTCGTCCCAAGTTTAGTTATAGCCCACTCTGTAGGTAATTTCATGAAAATTTGTAACAGGTTGAAAGGTTTTTTGAAGTTGAAAAAGGGGGATTACCTGAATATGACTTTATAGTTTTAGACTCAAAAAAAGGGGAGGGGTGGGGGTGGGGTTAAAAAGTGCTAAAAACTCTTTTTCGCTTCTGAACCCATTGCTAATTTTAGAGGAATAAGTTTAAAAGTTTTTTTAAGGTATTAAAAACCTATAATTTTAGCCCGGCTAAAATTGATTTGGTCCATTTGTTTATGAAAAAAATGCAAAAAAAACCGTTAAAAATAGCCATTTTTTGAAATAATGATAACTATTGCAAATATATTTTTTATCCATTTCTGTCATTGCAAAACATCGGTTTTTTAATTCTTAATTAAATGAGAGGTTCTAAAGCATGATCGGATCATTTGTTGCTGAGATAATTGAGTTTTACTGATTTTTGAGCCCTAATCTAGTAGGCTATATCATTTTTGTTTATAAATATTTTAGGTATTACATACAAACTGTCTTTTGCTTTTTCGAGACTTATATTTTACTGATTTAGAAACGAAATAAAATAAAAAAATTAATATTCAGTCCTTCCTTTTGAGCCTTGAGAAAAAAAAGGGACTTTTTTGTTAATAAACAATTGGAGGCGAAGCGCCCCCTGCATAAGTAAATAATTTTAAACCAAGAAATATGAAAAACTGGCTTCAAAACAAATATTAAAAAAAAGTATCTATGACCAGTAGGAACCGAATTACCAAATTTTTTTAAGTAATATTTAAATTGTTTATAATAATTAAGAAATAATTTGGACGGCATTCAATAGTATAATACTTAAACTTAATATACCGCATATTAAAAAGTTGTTATATTTGTTTTTTATTGCTAAAAGATGTGGATAGAAGCTCTCGGACTGACATGCCGAGTCAAAAACTGAAATCGGGAGTTTAAATCAGCGGAGCGCGAACAAAATAGCCATATCTTTGCGAATTTTTATCGGATCAAGCTTTTTTTTATCTAGGGTAGCGCAAAAAGTTAAAGATAATGGTGCATTAAGTTTTTTAAAGTTATCATAATTTTTTTTAACATTTAAATCCAAGCGTCTCAGCTTATTTTTAATGGTAATATTGAAGCCACTTTAGGAATCGAAAAGCCAGATTGGTGTTCATGAATCCTCCAATTAAAATGGTATTGGCGAGAGATCAATTAATATATATGAAACTGAAACTTAAATTTTAGCTTCAGATTTATTAATTGATATGTCGTCTAATAGAGTTTAAGTTTAAGTATTATACTATTAAATGCAGTCCGATTTTTTTTAAATTATTATAAACAATTTAAATATTACTTAAAAAAATTGGTAGCTCGGTTCCTACTGTTCATAGACACTTCTTTTTTTTTAATATTTATTTTGAAGCCAGCTTTCCATATTTCTGGGTTTAAAATTCTTAACTTATGCAGGGGGCGCTCCGGCTCTAATTGTTTATTAACAAAAAAGTTCCTTTCTTCCAAGGCTCAAAACCAAGGACTGAATATTATTTTTTTTTATTTCGTTTCTAAATTAGTAAAATATAAGTCTCGAAAAAGCAAAAGACAGTTTGTAATACCTAAAATATTTATAAACAAAAAGATATAGCCTACTAGATTAGGGCTCTAAAATCAGTAAAACTCAATTATCTTAGCAAAAAATGATCCGATCATGCTTTAGAACCTCTCATTTAATTAAGAATTAAAAAACCGATGTTTTGCAATGACAGAAATGGATAAAAAAATATGTTTGCAATAATTATTAACATTTCAAAAAATGGCTATTTTTAACTGTTTTTTGCATTTTTTCATAAACAAATGGACCAAATCAATTTTAGCCGGGCTCAAATTATAGGTTTTTTTAATACCAAAACAAAACATTTTGAACTTATTCCTCTAAATTTAACAATGGCGCTTGCAGAGGCAAAAAATACGTTTTTAGCACTTTTAACCCTCCTCTTATTTCGAGTCTAAATATTCAGGTAATCACCCTCTACAACTTCTAACACCTTTCAACCTGTTACAAATTAACGTCATAAACAGCCCTTATTTTTACCTACAGACTGGGCTATTAAGCTAACCATGACTATTGAAAAACTCACTTTCTGGTGAATTCTATTAGCTTTCACTTAGCTTACTAAGGCTAATTTTTACAATTGGAATTTAAAGGGTTCGAGTCAAGTGAACAATTATAGTTCATAAAAATGACACAATAAATCTTCAAACAATACTGTTAAGACTGATCTTGAAAGCTAGTTCAACAAGATTTTGTGGAATGGTGTCCTGGTAACAAACATACAGTTCTTTCGGATGTGGCATGTAAAAGAGTCTCCTAAAAACAATAAATATGTTACATTAACGACACTCATTTGCGTTTATTTAATGAATATACACATTTTTTTGATAAATGAACTTAAATAAATACACGGGGTGATTCAAAACTTAGAATGATACACTGACCATGAAAAACTTCATTTGTCTGTATATGGGGTTGTACATAACTTTAACGGGAGGCAGCGCTGCTACAGTGCATTGGTAGTGATGCCTGGAGAGAGAAGAGCTGGTAGTAATCCAATTTAGCTGTAGCCCTAACGATGTCGGAGCAACAGATCCAGCAAATTTTTGCTCATAAAGGCGTTAGGTCACTTAAATTTTTGCAAAGATTGACTGCAGGTTTTGGGGATCAAACACTGTCAAAGACTTATCTGTCATCAGAGCTGTCGGTAATTGAATAATCGTATTCAATTACTTTTCACTAATTGGATTACTTTAATTCAATTACTTTCCGGAAAAGGTAATTGTATTTGAATTATCAATTAATAGGATAATGTAATCGTAATTGGTGATTGATTTTTACGAATCCCAAGTAATTCATTTACTTATAAAGTAATCGAATAACTTGGAAATTAATTTAATTACCTAATAAATAATTGAATTACTACAAAAAATTCAATTACCTTTTTTTTATGGAAAAACTACCGGAATTTTGGCAGCCAGAAAGAGCGGCGCACAGTGTGTCGATATGGGTAAAAAAGTGGACATCTGGGTATAAAGTCAACAAAGTCAACATTGAAAAGTACTTTTTTTCATCATCACAAATTGGCAATACCCTAGGCTATGTTGGTTCACACAAAATTTTTTTACATCTTTTAGTTTCCAAATAAATTTAATTAAAACTTGCCCTTCCGTAAGTCACAAAAATTTAGGCAAAAACGTTACCCATTAAAAAAAGTGTACTACAAAAGTATTAGTTGTTTAAAAATTATTTTTTGTGTGCCAAATCTATAAACCTTTGGTAATATATTTCTGTTAACTTTTTGAAAATTATGCAGTAACTACACTCTAACGATATTTTTTCTTTATAGTCTTTTTTTTACAAAGTTAATGTTTCCGTTGACTTATAAAAAAATGTTTAGATTTGTATAACTTGGCAAATATCTTGTTTGACAGGGCTACTTTTAGAGAAGAAAAGCGCAAATTTTTTATTTGCTAATATTTGCTATTCTTAGAAACCAGCGGTATTTATTTTGCATTAGTCGATACGGATTCAAAACAAAGCGCATAAAAGATTATAATGTTACGGACTACATTTAATTTTGAAAATAAATTGAATAATTAAGATTTAAACTTTTGCATTAATGGAGCCAGGCCATGGTAACCAGATTAGGTTAGTCTTTAAACATGCAAATGTATCTGCTGTCTGGGGAAATTTAGAATTTTAGTTTTTATACACATTCCAGTGTCTTGGATTGAACCAAGATAAGAATTTCTTTAAAATATTGTGATATATTTATTTAGTTGTCGTATTTTAGCATCGTGCAGTCAGTATTTTTGAGATGGAGAAATTACAAAAAAATCGCGATTTGTTCCTAATGTTACGGGTTAAGAATATTAATGTTAAAGACCATAATAGTCTAGTGGAGGCGATTAAGTCTCAGTGGAGTGTTTTGTTTTCCGAAGGAACGTCGAAAGTTTTATCGGAATGTTTAAGACTTTTTTGCCATAATTTGAACAAAAGGTATCAAACTCCTCTCGGAATATTGACTATTTTTTAAAAAGAGAATCTGACTGGTTGGAGGGCACATTTTCTTGGCCAGAATCTGTTGAAAATGAGTTTTTATTGCAACAGGCCTCACCTAGCAAAGACAACCCCACGCCAAAACCATTCGGGGATTTGAGTACGAAACAGAAAAAAAGAAGAACTCTTAGCCTAACTCATGACAATACTTTTGAAGAGTTGGCTTTTGCTACAAAATTAAAGTCAAAAATTGAAGGTCGAAAAGAGCTTTCCAAAATTATTGAGCACCTTTTAGAAAACGATGACGATGTTAAAAGAGTCAGTGATTTTTTATTTAAAACTTAAAAAAAACAAGTTGCATTCATCCGGAAAAATCGCTTGCTTTAATGACTTCCCTAAAATTATCAATGTATCAATACAACACTTTAAGAGACTTTATAATTGAACACATGGGGAATAATATACTACCATCATACTACAAGCTCAAAAAAGAAAAGGAAAATTGTTATCCACCACAAGAAGATGTTGTTATAACAGAGAAAATGGCAAAGATACGCTTACAATCAATTCTAGATCTAACAGCTAAAAGAATTGTTAAAAGTTGCAACTTGAACATACAGCCAAATTCAGAATTAATTCTTACTACTAAATGGGGTTTTGATGGTGCATCTAGTCAGAGCATATATAAACAAAAATTTGAAGACTCGCGAAAGTTCAGAACAGGAAGAATCTTCGGTATTTATGACAAGTTGTGTACCTCTCGAATTAAAAATGGATAGTAGGACTATATGGGAAAATCCTGCGCCCGCATCTACTCGATATTGTAGACCGATAAAGTTTGAGTTTACTAAAGAATCACCTGTTATGGTTACTCAACAATTAAAAGAAATGCAAACCGAAATCGAAAATCTTATTCCAACATATTGTAATGTAGATATTACTATTAAGCACAATCTTCATTTGACTATGATAGACGGCAAAATTCGCACCATAATATCTGAAACATCGTCTTCATCCACTTGTCCTATTTGTCTTACCAAACCTTCTGAAATGAATAATCTTTTGGATGTTTATAAAAACCTTCAAGGAAAGATATTTACAAGTACGGACTTTCAACCCGTCATTTGTGGATTAGATGCATGGAATGTTTTATTTGCATACAATATGATTTTAATCATGGTCGGCAAGGAGAAAACAAAACGTTAAAAAAAAAGAAAGCAACTCGAAAAGCATTTAGAGATGAGCTAGGAATAATAGTGGATCGTTAAACAGGGACCTGGAACACAAACATGGAACACTCAGAACTTTCTTAGAATCACGAAGTAACTCACGAATAACTGGTATAGACAGCAGCCTAATTTATCGGTTTGCAGTTATTCTCCAAGTCACTTCATCTGAGAAAAAAATTAATTTCGAAAAGTTTCGTGCTTACTTGAATGTTACTGCAGAAATTTACGTATCAGCTGGTATTATATGCCCTCAAGTGTTCACATCCTTTTGATACATGGGGCAGACATTTGTAAACATTTTAATATGATTCCAATTGGAAAATTGACTGAAGAAGCTTCCGAAGCTAGAAATAAAGAATTCAGGATATTTCGTCAAAACTTTTCTAGAAAAATGGGCAGAAAACAAAACATGGAAGATATTATGCATAATTTGTTAATTTTATCAGACCCATTAATTTCATCGATTCGACAAAAATACAGTGGGAAAAAATTGTCAATATATCCAGAAGCGCAGGAATTATTATTAGTGATATGGATATGGAAGTAGGGGATGAGTATATTGATTCGGATTAACATTATTTAGAACTAGGTAATTAAAAATATACTGTAAAGCAAATATTTTCACTCAATTTTATCAATATTTATGATTATTATATCAATACAAACATTCGCTAATTTAAAATCATTGATGTCCATTTTTTTTCAATATCGTCTCACTGTGCGGCGGGCCGCTTTTAATCCGGCGAACGCCGCCTCCGTGTCGATTTAGTATTTTCGATTGATGCTTACCGCCACCGTTTTTATACTTTTTTTTGTGGAAAAATCTGTTGATGCTTGGGGTAGGATAAAAATTGTTTTATTTAAAAGTCATATAATGTTGAATTTGCCGAGAAAGCAGTTTGAATAGTGTGACGTGCATATTAGTATTGATATTTTATTTGTTTAGTGTACCGTGTTTAATATATGTGGTAATTTAAATAAAGTAATTGCTGAAATATTCAATTACTTTTAGTCATAATTAATAATTAAATTACTTTTAACAAACATGCTAGTAATTGGTAATGGTAACTTACTACCACTTAGAAGTATAATTGGTAATTGTAATTGAATTACTTTTTAAAAGTAATTGCGACCGCTCTGTTTGTCATATACAATATTTTTAAAAATACGTATGTATTTGATTCACTCTTGTAAATTTATAAATATATTTTTAAACGGTTTGGTATATAAAAAGGGCTATTTAACAAACAAGGGTATTACTAGGGGCGAATAATGATCAAGGCCATTAAACGCGCAATCTAAACTGAATAATGACTTAATAACGGTTAAAGATAATTAATCAATCGAAACGTTGTGTACCATAAATAAATAAAGGCAATAAAGCTGATAAAAACAGTATTTTTTAAGCCACAACATTTACTGGTACCTTTAAACAAACCCTAAAACTTCTTATTCGGCAGCAAACCCTTTCGGGTTTTTCGTAATTCCCAATCGCTCGAGACGAATTAAAGCGATTTGTGAGAGCTAAAAGTCATAGTAGGCGATTTTGACGCTCTGTTGTTCCACTACATGTTTGTTACCCCTTTGGATCTTAGGTTTTCTTGGAACTTAAGGGGATATTCTAGTCTATACTTCAAGTCCAAAATTTCTGTCAATGACGCATTGCTCGCCTTTAGAGTGCCCCGGGTTGTGCGGCGTCAGGGGAATAAAATATTTTCTCACGTTTTAATGAACCCTTTAAATTAGTAATAAGGCTATATTATTTTGGTTATTTTTCGGATTAATAAAAAATGTGAATTTTTTGCTAAATTTTGCACACCCCCTATTTTGAGGTCACAAGGGCCCCACAGACGAGACGAGATTTTGTGACAAACGTTTCGAAAAAAATAGTTTTAAGAAAAACGCGTTTAAAGTTTTAACTTTCGATTCCAGCTTCATTAATTGCACTGAACAATACCTTTTGCTATAATTTTTAAAATAATTCAAATTTCAAAAAATCCTTTTAAGGAGATATTCTTGGATATCTAAACTATTGAAGAATGAAAAAAAAAATGATTTTTCAATTTTCTAGACGAGAATACCAGCATCTCAAAATGGTACGTAAAATGTTTCTAATTAACACACTTGCCTCACGAGGGCCAACAATAGTTCTCCCCCTTTTAAAGTAACTGAGCTGAAGAACACGTTTAAGTCTGCACTTTTTTTATATCTTGGGACAGTCCATGAAGGCTGATGCCTAAGAGCTAACGTACCGTGGGTGTCTTTAAGTGTGATGAGAGGGAGTTTGTTCACACAGGACTTAAATATTTGGAGATTGGGAGGAAATGGAAAAGCTTCTGCGGGCAGCAGGTTCCATAGTCTTGACACTCTAGGGATGAAGGAACGAAGAAAGCGGGAAGTTCGGGGCCTCTCTAATTGAACTGTAAAAGGATGCATAAAAGTTGCACTACGTGTTGCTCTGTTGGGAGCTGTAAGAGAAGGAATTATACTGGTCAATTCCTCTTAGCAGAAGCCGTGAAAATACCTATAGAAGAGCGACAGATCCCCTACAGCTCGACGGTGGGCAAGAAGGGGAAGCCTTTCTGTGAGCGTTGGATAATTAATAAGACGAACGGCTCTTCTTTGAATGGAGTCCAGAATGCTAAGTGTTGTAGGGGACACCATTCCCCAGACATGGGAACAATATTCTAAAGAGGGTCTGATTTGGGATACATACAGAGTGTACAGATTGGAAGAAGAGAAATATTTTCTGGCTCGAAAGAGGAATCCAAGCTTTTTTGAAGCTGCCAAAGCTATGGATGAAATGTGTTTGTGCCAGTTGAGGTTATTCTCAAAAGTAACGCCGACAAGATTAAACGACTCTTTGTTCTGCAGAACTTGGCCGCTCATATGTAAGGGATGAGCATTGGCCGACTTTTTTCGCGACAGCGAACATGACTGTGTTTTCGATGTTTTAATATTAAGAGAAGAAATAATTATATCGGACATTTTATGAGAAACAGGGACAACTGTTGGAAGAGGAAGATTAATAGGGGGATCAAGCGTAGAATTGGCAGCAAATTGCTTGGAAAATAGCTCTGTTTTTCCTTTGGAGGTAGAGACAATTCCATCTTCAGAGATTAGGGGTGGAAAAGAATTTGTGCAAAAGTTCTGACTAATATTTTTGGCAAAGGACCAGAAAGCTTTACTGCCATTTGAGCAAGAGAGAACTTGATCTTTTATCCGACTGTTAAAACGGTCTTTTGCTTCTGAGATGGTCTGATTATACTGATTTCTCGCTTCGATACTAGCCTGTCGATTTTCGGGACTGGGGTTTTGAAGAAACTTTTTGTGGGCTTGAATTTTTAAAAGTCTGGCTTTGTCACAGGATCTAGAAAACCACGGTTTGTGATTTGAAGTTATGGGGTTCTTTTTAGTGTGGGGAATATAGGTCTCAATGCCTAGATGAATTGTTTCGATAATTTGTTTACATATTTCGGAAGAATCGAAAGTAGAAAAGCAGGTAGGATCCCAAGGGTAGCTGGAAAGAAATCTCTCAGACCATCCCAGTCGGCCGAATTGTAGTGCCAGACGGTTCGTGGCGGCATGCGTTCAGTTGCCTCAAAATGTGTAGACTTGGTATACTTACCCTATAACCCAGTAAGATATTCTATTTTTCCTAATGTTCTCTTTTTCATCAACAAATGGACATTCAAATAGCATACCATACTCCTTAATGGCTATCAAGCTTTTATTCATTAAAGATTTTCCAATATCTTGAGCTGGCATATTCTAAAAAAAGCATAGAAATACTTACTTTTTAATACTACATTCTTATAACTCAAAATTTGCTTTTTTATATCGTTACGCGTTTTTTTACATAGTGAATAAAATAGAGTAAATCTACACACGTCCTTTTATATACTTTGCGATGTTTTCGAGAAATTTTTTTTGCTCTTTGCTAGTATTATTTATTTTTCCCTTAATACATTTCTAATATTATAAGTCAAATTAGCTATACCTTACGTTACCTAACGCGTAGTAATTGATTAAAAATAGAGTTGATGCTAGTTACGAGCCCGGGGTACCTCAGCATTAATTTAGTGATAGCTAGAAGAGGAAAACATCCACAATAACCGATATATGTCGTTTAAAAAACAATAGAGAATGAAAAACAAAGATTAGGACAAGACCAAAAAAAGTTTGCTAAAAGCGCATCATGCCTTAGATATGTCAAGAGCAAAGACCTGGGATTCACCAAGAAACTGTTATGTGAAACAGGAAAAAAATCTGCTGTGGATCTTTTTAATGAAATTCGCATTGTCTGTCATGTATAATTTTTCATTTTTTCAATTACTTTGGCAAGGTGGAATAGGTGCCAGTTTGGGAGCACATTTTTTTAAGACGATTGTTGGTATACTATCCAACCCGGAGGGTTTTAACTAGTGTTGTAAATGGAAATATTTCTATGGAAATGGAACTATTAGAAATTTCCGAACGTGACTCGGAAATATTGGAAATACTGGGGCAAAAATAAGAACGCGTTTTAAACAATAAAAAGAAAGTTTATACCGGGTGGTGCATCGCCAGACTGGCCATAGGAAATCCCCTGTAAATTTTGATACATTGAAATATTGGCTCCCCTATTGAATTTACAACAAAATTGTATTAGACTATTTTAAAGACGTTGATAAGATTAGCTAACATACTAAATTTCCTTCTTTTCTGATAAGGCAATTAAAAGTTGTTTAAGAAAAACTATTTGTAAAATCGTTGCATACCTGCTACATACCTTAATGAATCCACCAGTAATAAATAAAATGTCTTATCAACTTTTTAATTCACGTTTTACTTTGTATTAGTTATTTCAACATGTTTTACAGTATTGAACACAAAATAATGGTTGTAATCATTTAATAAATACAAGTAATTACATTGAACTACATAATGAGAATTTTACATAATGGAACAATTTTATAGGAAGGTGAAAAACACACTTAAAAACTGTCTAAAAATACGTTTTAACACAACACATTGAAACTGAAAGCTAATGGTTTTTAATGAGATGGTCAAACAGACCTCCATTTACTGCTAAGCAATATCCTAAACGGTTATAAAATTCAGTTCTTAAATTATGAAATTGAAATGCCGATAGTCGATCGCACGCCGCTGAAATTGAAACTTTTAATTCTTCTAAATTTTGATAACTCAAATTTGTATAAATAACATTTTTGATATGACCCCAAAGGAAGAAGTCGTTTGGCGAAAGATCAGGAGACCTAGCTGGCCAATTTATGGTGTAATTTGGTCCTATAGTGAGTCCATTGAAAACATTTTGAACATATTCCCTTACTTCTCATGAATTGTGTGCAGGACAACTATCCATTTAAAACCAAATGTCTTGATTGTCAGGTGCAACTATTTCCAATGCTGGCCCCCTTGATTTTGTAATAATTCTAAAAAAGTTTCTGTTCCCAAATTGTGATTCAAGAAAAAAGTCCAAATATACCCGCCCAAACGTTTACGTTTTGAGGGTATTGAGTCCTTGTGTGTGAATCTGTGTTATTTTCTTTGCTCCAGTATCTGATGTTTTGAACGTTTGGTTCATTGTTTAATGTGAAGATGCATTCGTCACTAAAACAAATATTGCGTAAGAAGTCTCTATCGTTATTCGCCATTTCCATAACTTCAAAACAAAAATCTGCTCTTCGGATCTCATCGCCTTCCCTTAATTCCTGAAGTCTTTAATATTTGTACGGATGATATTTATATTTCTTTTATTTGCGTAGTACTGTGCTGTGATCCTTTTCTACAACTTTGCCAAGAAGCCTGGTGCTGATTCCTTTATTTTCTTCTACATGAAGTAAAACATCTAAATCGGCATTATTTTCTTGACTCTTCCATCGAGTGCATTATTATTTCGCTCTAAGCAGTTGCATTTATTAATAACAGTACCTTTTGTCTCAAACTTATGAACGATATTTTAAACTGTTGTCTTACTTGGAATGTGTCTGTCAGGAAAAAACGTAGAGAGCATGTCGGATACTCTTCGATAACTATTTTCCATGTAATACCATTTAATCATTGTTATTTTCTCTTCAATACTGTAAAACATTTTGAAATAACTAATACAAAGTAAAACGTCAATTAAAAAGTTGACAAGACATTTTATTTATTGGGTTATTGGAACTTGGAAAAAATTTTTTTTAAAATTTAAAAAAAAAAAGTTTAATGTGTTTCAAGGTTAAAAAGTGGGCAAAACCAAATTTTATAAAATTTTAAAAGGTTTTTTCTTCAAATTTTAAACATTAAATTTCCCAGAAAAAAAAAAAAGAAATTTTAGAAAAATTGTGAAGTTTTACTTTAGACGAAAATTGAATTGCACTTCCATGAAGAAGGCACTGATGCTAAATACAATGTTGAAGGTGGTGATGACATCGTTGAAGATAGGCCCTTGACCAAGTTGGGTAATTGAAAAATCGATGCTATCGGATAAAAGGAAGGGGGGAAAAGTCACTGACTAAAAAAAAAACGATAATTTTACGGATTTCAATCGTGTCATCAATCGCTACCTCAGAAGCGACTGTATTTTATTTGGTGATTAAAATATTATTTTGGTTTAAGGTTTGTTTAATTCCCAAAAAAATCTTACCAAATATCATTCGTGCTTAGATAGCCGGATATTTTTTGCCTGGATTTGAATGCTTGCTTTCGTAAATTTAATTCGTTTCTCAAAATCACTCAAGCTTGAATATTCGGCCAAATCTGAGCACTTATGTTATTACCTACGAGAATCTAAATCTAATTATTTAATGTATAGTTTTTTCAGTTTTGTACATTGGTATATATTTCTTTTATCTTTGGACAGTCCACGAAGTCTGAGGCCTAAGTACTAACGTACCGTGGGTGTCTTAAGTGTGGTGAGAGGGAGTTTGTTCACACAGGACTTAAATATTTGGAGACTGGGAGGAGAAGGGAAAACTTTTGCGGGTAGTAGGTTCTATAGTCTGGGATATACTCTAGGGATGAAGGAACGAAAAAAGCGGGAAGTTAGGCCCCGAACTTCCCACTTGAACTGTAAAAGGGTGCATAAAAGTTGTGGTTAGTTGTGGTACGTGTTGCTCTGTTGGGAGCTACCAGAGGAGAAATTATACGAAAATAGATTGGTTTCCAAATCAGGCTTATTGACTGTCTTGAGAAATTAAATATTAGAGTGGAGGGTACTATCGTCAGCAAAACTAAGAATGGGATTGATTGTGGAAGAGAGAAGACCGTTGATGTGTAAAAGAAACAGAGTGGGTGTCAGTACTAAGCCCTGGGACACTCCAACATTCATTTAGTAGAAGCTAGAAGAATAACTATCTATAATAACTGATATACGTCGATTAGAAAGGACACTGGAGAGCCAAGAACAATGCTTAGGTGGAAGATCGTAAGAAGAAAGTTTGTTAAGTTCATCATGCTAGTCCTAATCAAAAGCTTTGGATATGTAAAGAGCAACGATCTGGGATTCACCAAGAAACTCAAGGTACTTGTTCCAGTTGTGTGAGACAAAAGAAAGAAGATCAGCTCTGGATCTTCTGTAACGGAATCCATACAGTCTGCCATGTAAGATCTCATGTTTTTCCAAATACTTTAATATTTGGGAATTAATGAATTTTTCCATTACCTTACAAACAACTGAGAGAAGAGATATAGGTTTATAGTTTGAAAAGACAGTTTTGCATCCTTTTTTGAAGACAGGTTGCACACGTGCAGCTTTCCAGCTCTCCGGAAAAATGCCGGTGTTGTAAGAGATTCGAAAAAGGCGAGTTGGGATCGGTACAAGCTCGGAAGCACATTTTTTAAAGACGATTGCTGGGCCATCCAGCCTAGACGATTTGATCTGTTTGACTTTAAAAATGATATCGGACATTTTATGAGGAACAGGGGCAACTGTTGGAAGAGGAAGATTAATAGGAGGATCAAGGGTAGAATTGGCAGCAAATTGTTTGGCAAATAGTTCGGCTTTTCCTTAAGAGAAACAATTTCATCTTTAAAGATTGGGGGTGGAAAATATATGGAAATTTCCAATATTTCCATATATTTCCAATGTTTTCTGATATATTTCCGAAAATATTTCCCAAATATATATTTCCGAAAATTTTCCATAATACCTAGGGATGCGACATCAAGCCAAACATCGATGTTAAACATCGATGGCAACATCGAACATACAACATCGATGGACGATGCGATGGTTCGTTCATGGTCTATTAGCATTATTAGCATTAACACCGCCAAAAGAGCCGGACACATGATCTTTTGGGAGTGCGGCTCGGCTCAATTAAGAAAGATTCATTATCAGGGGTGGCTACTTATTTTTGTCTAATAAATAATATTAAATTATATTAATTAATAACATAATATCATTCAATAATATTAATTATATTAATTTTGTCTAATAATATTAATTCTAATAACATAGGTCATAGTTTTTATACAAAATTGCAGGTAGTATGTAGTATGTATAAATAAAGAGATTCAGTTCACTTAAAGCAGTTTTAAACGTATGTTTAAAATTTTTGTACTTTTTTTTAAAAAACTTTTTTTTTTTTAAATTTTTACTTATTTATAAATAAATCAAAAACTTTATGTCTTTATCAAATTTTAGATACAAAGAAAGACTCATCATAAAAATTTTTTGTATATCCTTAAGATGATTTGTTTTTAAAACATTGTTATTTTTTTTCCTTTGAAAAATATCGATGTTAGAAAGGGAACATCGATTTATCATCGATGTTTTTGATACCCACCATCATGGCAAAACATCGAAACATCAACCCAAACCCCGAGTTTTTTGAAACGATAACATCGTGCATCCCTAACCCATACCCGTTTAGGCCTTATGGAATATATAACTAACGAATTTTTAAGAAAACAATTATCATTTATACTTTCTTTTCCCAAAAGCACCATAATATTTGAGATCAATAATTTTCTATATTAAAATGAATTCAATTAGGTAGAAACTACAAGATTGGTGACCGCTAATAAACAACGTGTGCCGCTGTGTGTGGTTAGGATTTAAAACTTAACTGTTTTCCTTATGCTTAGTCTAGCCATTCCTGAGGCATTAAATAAGGCCCCCCCACTGAACTTTTTTTAAAATAATATTTATTGTGGTTGCTTGGGAAATAAAAATTTTAAATTTTTAAATTAATTTTGGTGAAACATCCTGATTAGAAATAATGCAATCTCCCATTTAAAAGTTTCTCAGGGTTATCTTAAGAGTAACATATTAAAAAAATTATAAAGATTGAAAAATTAAAACTTTTAAGACCAAATGCAAGTAAAGTTTATGCCCGTTTTTGGATAGCACACTCTATGGTTACGATAAAAAATGTATAAAAACAACATATTTTGGTTAAAAATCACATGTTGAGTGTGTTTTCTTATTTAAAGATTTTAAAAGGCAGATGTTTAAAAACTCTTAAGAATCTTAGGTATAAAATTGTAAATTTAAAATGGCGGATTTTGGCATTTATAAACCTATTTACCTCAGATTCAGGATAAAAGGGTTTTTGGGGGTACTAGGTTAAAATTTGAAAAATTTCTAATTTTGGGCAAAAAATTTGAAATGGCTTTTTTAAAATGGCGAGTTTTGGCATTTATAAACCCAAATTTGTCTCAAATTAAAAATATAAT
>JAHBCN010002703.1:0-86487 GCA_019359885.1 Listronotus oregonensis
ACTTTTTAAAAAAAATTGTTTTAAAGCTAAATTTTAAAATAAATCTACAACTACACCCAACGACACCCAGTTACTGACCACGCCCGAGTTATACCCAAACACTTTGTTTTTATTTTATTAAAATAAGTTAGTCAATGGAAGGCTATGGGTTTTTTGTCGAGCGGGCCTTTTTGGGACAAATGTCATTTTTTGAAATAAACCTTCTTTGTATGAAAGTTTATTTTTCATTTTAAAGTCAAGTCTGTAACTTGAGAAACAATTATGTGATCGATAATTATATATATTAAAGATGGGACAAATGCCTCTTTGCATTTTCTAATTAAGGCAATTATTGATTTTAAAAAAGTTAACTTTAAAGCGGCCCCCGAGATATTTTTTAAGGAATGTTTTTATATACAAACTTTTTTTGAACAGAAATTTTTTCATGATCGTCCAAAGAAAAATTTAATTACCATAAAATTCCTTTGTTTTAAAAAAAAAAGGAATACATTGTCGAGAATGGGATTTTAAAAAAGAAATAATTTAGTTCATTTCATCGTTTTAGCATTTCTTTTCAATTAATTTATGCCAAACTTAAATGTTATTTTAATATAGTAATACAAAACTTTCCATACGATGTGAACTGCTTTAAAAACACTGTATATGTAATTTTTAATGAAATCTTTAATGTTTCGAAAAATCTTTAAGGTAAATTAACTGGCGGCTTATCATAGATCTTAAATTAAGTTTAAATTAATTACGGCAGTCTACATAAAATGACAAACATCAAATAAATTTCCCAATCTGAATTAAGGTAAATTAAATATTTTACTTAAACTATTTCGTATTTAATTAAAACTTACAGTTATTTACTTAAAAAAAAAAATTAATATTGGCTTTTATGGTTTGTGTGCATTATTTAATGTAAAAAAATACTTAGGCAGTGGAAGTGTTTAATAAATAATAAGATATAAAGGTAAAAAATACAATGTACAATATTTTTTTATGCCCGATATATGTGGTGGCGCCTTTTTAATGGATTTTTATAATTTGCCTGCGCACATACTTGCCTTTTTGCTGCGGTTCCATGGAAAACGACGGTTCGTAATAACCGCGACGAGCCCGCACGGCACCGCAACGGGATCGGCCCCGGTGCTGCCCCCTTGATCTACCTGTTAGTACTTTAGGCCTTAATTCCGGCGCCATAGCGGAGCCGTGTGCAGCGGGGCTAATAGCACACCTATATATCTTTGTTGTAAGTAAAGACAAAAATAAAATAAAAAGCAACTTTGTGTAGAATCCACTGGCGTGCTTTTTTTTTTATTGGTTACAGTTTTAGAGATATAACGCAAAGTTGCTTTTTTTTTTAAATGTGACATCCTGTATCATATTCTACTATTCGTTTTAAAATAAGATTTAATCGGTATTGATACTAGACATTTTATATATTTATTTCCAAAAAAATTGGATATTTATTAAAAAAACAAATTTTTGGGAAAAAAACAAAAACTTAAACATGTTTGATCCCTTTTTTTTTTTTTATAATATATATATATATATATATATATATATATATATATATATATATATATATATATATATATATATATATATATATATATATATATATATATATATATATATATATATATATATATATATATTATTATTAATTTTTAAATTTTTTTTTTTTTATTTTTTATTATTTAATTTTTATTATTTCCATTAAACATTAAGGGAACTAGATTTTCATCTAGTTTTTTAAATGTATTAATGGTTGGTTGTCTTCTTTCTGGATATCTAGAGAAATACATCTGTAAAGCATTTTCACCATTTTTTTTGTTAATATAACATTTAATAAATTATAAATCAAAGTTTTTAAACTCCATTTTATTTAAATTATAATTTAAGAACACAAACAGCTGGTAGAATGTAGTTCTTATTTCATGCTTAAATATTACCAAATATAGCAGCGACCAGTTGTTTTAAAGTCAAATTTAATAATAAAAGAATGGGTATCCTAATTAATTAAATTAATTGAGAAAAAAAAGGGCAACTAGCTAATAATTTTAAAAAAATATATTTATTATTTTTATAAAAGAACTGATAAATTTATTGCATTATAGATACTAGTGATGTAACGAATATTTGCATTTGGGAAAATCCATATTTTTGTATTTTATTCAATTGCAAAATTTTTGGGAAAGTTTTGGGAAAATGAATATCGAAAAAAAAAATTTGAATATAAACGGGGGTTTAAAAAAATCAAAATTTTTTTTATTTTTTTTTTTTTATTAAAATAAAAATTAACTTAACCTCATAATCATATTATCAGCCTTTTTTTTTATATTTGGATTATTTATTTATTTCTTTACTTTAAGCAATGGTTAAAAAATTTAATTTTTTTAAAACTTTTAAAACAAAAAAAAAAATAATGCAAAAAAAAAAAAAAAAATGCATTTTTTTCAGTTTTTCCCAAATTTTTGCAAATGTTCAAAAAAAGACATTGTTTCATCACTAGTAGATACTTAATTTTTTACGAGGGTGCATTTTAACCCCAACTGCTGTGTTCCCCATCGTCGTTGGAAATGGGGGGGGTCTTTTGAAACATGCGCAGATGACTGGATCTCCTTTTGCGTATGGAATTTTTAACCCCGGGTGCATACCGTGTTTATGAGAGAAGACATCCCGGGGCCTAAAAATGTTCCAAAGGGCCCAAATACACCGGGGCCTCTTTGATTATCTAGCCTTACTGCGGTAATGGGGGGTCTGCCGTGGGGACATTACTTCCCTAGCTCCAAACATAAAAAAAACAAAAGGGGCCGACGAAACCGATAAACCGGGGACATGATGGATCTAATCCTCTCTGTAGACTTCCAGGAGACAGGGACACCAGAACACATTAGAAACATTGTGCTCAGTCCGGTAGGACACGAGTAAGAGGAGATGTAAAACTTTCCCAATCGAGGGGTTTCATGGGGGCCCGGGTCCTTTTGGGGAAAAAATATAAAAAGGGTTTAAGCCACAATAGACCGAGCGGTCGCAGTGGAGGGCGTAAAAAGTCCACTCACTTTAAACCTACCTACCTACCTACAATTTAAATCGTATGTGGTTTTCCTTGATTTTTTTACTTATAACCTGGTATCAATAATTAGGTTATTTTATTGTAAAACAAAGACTTAAATAATATACAGGGTGTGTCATTAAAAACAGAACAGCTTTGTGTAATATCTACTAAGCCGTAACTGATAAAAAATAATTAAGAACATTACTAAATTTTACGTAAAATTCTACATAAATATGCCAATAACTATTTTTTTTCTATCTTAACTAACAATAGAGAAACAGGGATCTACTAAAATCGTCAAAGTTTAAAAAACGCCCTGTATCTCCGAAACGAATCAAGTAGGCTATAATATTTTTTTACCTTAGCAGGTGTTTTAAAAATAAACTTAAGAACGAATAAACCCTTATTTCTTGTATTTTTTCCAAAAGGAAATTATGATAAATACGGAAAATTTTTAAATTTTTTCAAAACTTTTTGTAAAATCTATTAGCTTTATAAATATCAAACCTTTTCAAGTTTTCTTTTTCTTTTTTGCCAGATGTAGTTTTTTAGACAAACCGATACTAACTTTATATATCGTAAAGGTTAAACCTACATCTACTTGAGTGTTTTCTTTAAATTTGTCCGCCACTCAAGATCTTGGCAAATAAAAATGAAATGTGTGTGTGTCATTTTGCCACCTTGCAGTTGACAAACATTTTATAAGTAAACAAACCTTATAAAGGATATCAAAGAATTCTAAAAAGTGGTTATATTATTTATTACAAGTTTAAATATTTATCTACAGGTTGTAAATTTATTTATTAAATTAACAAAAAAATTTAAATAATGTTGTTTCACTTGTCTAATTTGTGGTATTTTTGCAGAGTTCAAAACATTATTAGAAAACACTGTCCTAAGTCAAAAAAGTTGTTAAGCAAAATATTGTTCCTTACTTTTAACAATTGCTGAGGGCGCTATTTTTCAAACCAGAATTGATTGCAAAATTAGTACAAGAACCGATTTTAACGACGTTTTATTAAAGCAAAATTTTTTTCTCAAAAATTTGGGGAAAAGAAAATCATAAAAAAACGTTTTTTGCCTCTTTTTGGTTTTTTGTTTTTAAAAAAAAAAAGTAATGCATTTAGTGATTTCCAACTAATTCTGTCTTGTGGGCTGTTTAATCACAAAACTTTTCTTTTTGTAGTTCTTTTACGACCACTAATTGCAAAGAAAGGGAAAAAAGCCCCCCCAAAATGCTTTTTAAAAAAAAACGTACCCCCGTTTTTGTTGAATATATATATATATATATATATATATATATATATATATATATATATTTTTATATTTTTTATATATATATATATATATATATATATATATATATACAATGTGTCTACTTAAGTAGGCAACATAGGGGAAACTTTTTTATTATTAATTTTACGAAAAAAAGTTATTCTTCATAAAAAGTAAAAAGTTCTGCATGCTCTAAAAACTAAAATGCAATCATTAAATATTAATTTTTTTCAATCTTATACGTGGTAAGTCAAAAAATACGAATTTTAGTCGTATTTTTTGTTGTAGTAGTGGCGTAAAGTACCTTTATATTCAACAATAACAGAAATTATTATTATAAGAAGTTGTTTGGAATTAAAAATCACGTTTAAATATAAAATTGCAATAATTTATTATATATTCTTTTTTATTTCTCAAAACATCTCTACTCGACCAACGAAAATTTAACTGTAATTATTGTACATGTAATCAAAAATATATGCATTAATGTAATCTAGGATGCTCCGACAAAAAATGTCAGAGAGTAATTCTTGTACATATATTCTAGGATGCGTTGACAAGAAATACTTGACAGTGGCATTCATAACATCAGTTGTGTTTAGCGATATTTGGTAGAAATTTAGTAGAAATACCAGCAAAATTTGTATTTTTTTTTTCAATTAGAAGGATGTTAATGCATATTTAAACATAACTTTTAATTCCGAACAACTTTTCATAATAACAATTTTCGATATTTTGAAACATAAAGGTACTTTACTCTTAAGCAAAATTCATATATTTTGACATACCTCGTATAAAATTGACAAAAATTGATATCTGTTAATTGCATTTTGCGTTTCAGAACATGCAGAACTTTTTATAAAATTTTTTTTTCGTGAAATTAATATATATATATATATATATATATATATATATATATATATATATATATATATATATATATATATATATATATATATATATATATATATATATATATATCTCATATTCGTCATACCAAAAAACCCCCGGATACCAATTTTTATTCCAATATTTACATTATCATAGATTTTATTAAAAAAATAGATAAATTAACTAAAAACTTTAACACCCTGTATTTCGGAAACGAAGGCCTTCCGGACTCATATTTGTATGGACTTTTATGTTTATTTTTGGACCCTGAAAACCTACCTGAAGTATTGACATTTCCTCATGAATCACCCTGTATAATAAAAAAACAACCCAAGGAACCACTAAAAAAAACGTCGTTTAGGAAGGCCAAAAAAACTTACAAAGGTAAAGAAGTGGCGGTATTGCGAGAAATTAAAAAAAACTTTTAACCTTGGCCTCAAAACTAGCTAAATTTGTTTTAAAACAATTTAGAAAAGACGTTCATCCAGAATTGTGTAGGTGTTTATTGAGAAATAATGACTTACATGACCGTATACCCAAAAAAAAAACCTTTATTTCTGATAAAAAGACAAAAAATAAAAAACAAAACACTTTTTTTTCTAAACAGTGTATATATCTAAAGAAAATACGTGATGGGCACCAAAAAGTTTGGAGAAAAAAGTACCGAATTGGATCCAAAAATGTATGTGAAACATGGTGGTGGTTCGTAATGGTATGGGGGTGTATGGCAGCAAGTGGCGTTGGAAATATTGTGTTTATAGATGGGGTAATGGATAAAACAAAATATTTACAAATTTAACAACAAAATTTGCAAAAAGGTGTTGGAAAAACTTGAACCATCAAACGATTATTGGTTTCAACAGGACAACGATCCCAAGCACACAGCCCATATAGTTAACATGTGGATAGCCTATAATACCCCCCCATACTTTGCCGACTCCACCACAAAGTCCCCCCCGGGGGGAGCCTTCCAAAATTCATTTATCCTCCGAGACTTTATTGTTTTTTTGTTAAAAATTTTAATACTTTTTCTTTTTTTTTATATTTTTTTTTCTAAGATTAATAGATGACTTAAAATCCTGCCGGCATTCTAAATTCTAAGACGATAATGACATCAGAAACTTAGGTTCAATCAGATTGCAAACTTCTAAGATACCCCCTAAATAAAGGATATTAATGCCCCTGTTTCAGGGCATTCCGTATAAAAAGGTAAATTTTTTACTTGTGTCGTAAAACCTGCTTACATATTAAATTTTTTCTCTATTTTCTAGCCCTTTGGAAAGTGTCCAATAATTTTAATAAGTCAATGAGTCATTGAGTCAGTCAGGTAGTCCTTAGGAAAATGGGCGATTTTTAAAATCAAATATTTTAAGAACCACTTAACATACCTTTCTTATTTTTTTACAGGTAATGAAAATAATTTTGTGAATTTAAATACTAAATCTCATAATCTTATGAGGGACGATAACAAAGTGATGATAGAGGGAGAACACGCTCAAACCTTTCGTGTAATATACACACTGCGTGCGTCAAGCCACAACTTATGTCCCGCACTACCGTGATTCAAGTATTTATGCAACATGTTTGTTAAGTTTTAAGCAAAATTAGCTTATGCTAGAAATAAACAAGAGGCTCCATTAAAATAATATTTAAATATTTTAAGACGGCCACACACAACTTTTATTATTAAATTGGGAAATTTTAAAGACTGTTGAAATTTCTAATATATTGGGCCTTACGGGCCTTTTTTTTAATTGATGGACGAGGTGGCCGTCATGTTTTTTGTTTTTGTTTTGGTATAACTTTAGATTTCAGTACTTAAAAAGGCTAAAATTATAGGCCCGTATTTTACATAAGTATTTTTAGTACGATAGGTTTTACAACATATAAATAAAAACTTTATTGGATTTTTTTATTCCGGTTTAGAAACTCAAAAATATTTATTTCAGACACGATTCTGGATAATTAAAGTCAAAAATAAAAACTGAATTCCCTTATTTAAACTATTCTATTTTTTAGTTGAAAATTATAAATCAGTTCATTTAGTATCAATTTACTTTAAAATTAGAAGAACATAAACTGGAAACTTCATCAAAGTAAAATCATGATTTAGCAATTTAAGTCCAGTATTACATAACGTTTGCTTTAAAAAATGTGATAAACTCTAATTAGATAGTTTGATCTAAGTTTTGACTACCTTAGGAAAAACTGCAGCGCGGATATAATATCGAACTCAAAATAACCCAACATATCCTCTATTCCCAAATCGATTTCTTTTATAACCGATTTTTTTATTAAGGAAAATAAATCAAACCTAACAGATTGTTGGTTTACCAATATTATATAAAAGGCATTGTTGATAATTTACAAATTAAAAATAATTACTAGTTTTAAACTTTCTCAAAAACAACTTTAATAAAATAAAAAAATTTAATTAAAATTTACTAAAAAGGGAAATGTTGATTTATTTCAAATAATTAACTCTATACTGGTACTGAAAACTCTGACTGTATAACTGACAAACCATTATCAAGATTATGTGATTATATAGTTGTCATTGTTTCCTTGTTCAATTGTCCTGAAATTCGACCGAAACCTGTTTTAAAATGTATTTTTATTTCAATTTTACGCTTTAGTAGAGTAATATAAATAAATTTATATGGCAAGAAAAATATTTTATTTTTAATTGGTTTTAACAATAAAAAAACATAAAGATGTATTTCTTTTAATCAATCTTTGATGAGTTCTCCCAAAAGATATTTTCCAACTTTATTTTGTAACGAGCCTTTTTTGCCGCTAGACTCCATTAGCGGGTCTGATATGTTGGACTTAAATATTGCACATAATTTGCTTAAGCATTATTTTTTACGTACTGAACCTTAATTATAATATTTAATAAGAATTTTATTTGTAACAATATAATTTAATAAAAAATATTTTCTTTCTAAAACAAAGCCATTATATGGCTTTTTTTCCATAAAAACGAGGTACCAGACCCATTAGCAATATTGCGGCTTACAACGAAATCACTACCAAGCCGTTTATTTTCGCAAACAAAAACATGATGCTTTAAAATTTTAGGAAGCCATAAAGTGTTATCGGAAGCCGTCTTCGGATATAATAACATTCGCCTATTACTTCCCGTTTAACCGGAAGGAGATATTTTAAATAAAACACACTATACAGAGTGTCTGTAAAAGGTCTTTACAAAAACCTACTACATATTCTTTAGACCCAAATTAGCCGATTTAAGAAACTTACTTTAGTACAAAGTTGCTTAGTTTGGGCGCTAGGCGGCGCTTAGGCTTAGGTGACAATTTTAAAATTATTTTTTGGGTTAATTTTAAAACTACTTATACTATTTTGGCGAAATTCGGTAGGTTGGCATACCTTTATGGGGCAAAAAACCCATGTCACAATTATGGTTAATATTAGTCCATGGGCGTAGAACCTGGGTTTTTAAATTATTGTTTGTTTCAGATTTCCACGCCAATAAGACGAGAGGCTTGGGCACAAAATTTAGATCAACCAACTTATTTGCTACAAAAAAGGTAGTCTTGATAAGACTCGATTCCTCTAACCGTTTTCGAGAAATTTCCATTTTAAAAATTTACAGTAGGTTTTACCACAAAATCAAGTGACACAATGTCTCTAAAAAGACTTTAAAAAAGCTTATTACATATTTGTTAGACCAAAATTAACCCAGATGAGCAAACTTATCTTAGTACAAAGTTGCTTAGTTTGGGCACTAGACTGCGCTAAAGTGATAATCTTTAAATAGTTTTTTTTTTATTAAATTTAAAACGGTTCAGTGCCCAAACTAAGCAACTTTGTACTAGGATAAGCTTAATCAACTGGGCTACTTTTGGTCTAAGGAATATGTAATGAGCTTTTTTAAAGGCTTTTTAGGGACATTCTGTCACTTAGTTTTGTGATAAAAACTATTGCAAATTTTTTAAATGCAAATTTCTCGAATACGTTTGAGGCTTATTAAGACTACCTTTTTTGTAGCAAATAAGTTGGTTGATCTAAGTTTTGTACCAAAACCCTCTTTTTCCATTGGCGTGGAAATCTGAAACAAGCAATTATTAAAAAAACCAGGTTCTACGCCCATGGACTAATATTAACCATAATTCATGGATTTTTTTTTACCCCATAAAGCTATGTAAACCTACCAAATTTCGGTAAAAAGGTATAAGCACATTTTAAATTAATCCGAAAAACCATTTTAAAATAGTCACTTTAGCGCCATTTAGTGCCCAAACTAACCAACTTTGTACTTAAGTAAGTTTACTTAAATCGGCTAATTTTGGTCTGAAGAATATGTAATAGGTTTTTGCAAAAAATTTTACAGACACCCTGTATATTTTTCAAGATTCAACTTTAACAAGCCAATTGTAATATAAAATTTTTATCATATACCTATATAAGGCTATTAAAAAGGTCCAAACTACCAAGCTATTTTTCGCGAGTAAAACCTTTTATCATGTTTATTTTATTGGTTTATAATATAAAAAACAACTGAATTTTTAAAAAAATGTATTCTTGTTTAAATTTTATCGCAGGTTTTATAAATATTTAATTAATATGAATTAATAAACACGTTACCTGATTTTGACTTACCGCTTCATTTTTGCGACAAAAACAGTAACTGGGGGAGGTGTAATGGTGTAATAACGTCTGAACTGACGTGATCATTTTATTACAAGGTATGTAAATCAGTAACCTCAGGAGTTGTGTTACTGGCGGTTGACAGATGTGAAATAAGTAAAGAAGAAAGTAAATATATCAATATTTTCTCAAATTCTCTAACTTTTTAAAAACGTTCACCACTTACAGCTGATTTTAACATCCAGGGTAAAATGAGTAGAAGATGAGCATGCGTATTTAGGGATTTAAAAAAACACACACGGGAGCGGGTTTGCTATCCTGGCTTAGAAATTTGAGGTTTAGTGCAGGTTTAGTATGTCACTTATTTATGGCATGACTATGTTTAACGATTTTTATGTAAAAACATAGAGACGGATTTAATTAAAATTAAATACTAGTACGATGTTTCTACTTTGCAACTTTTAAAAAAGTTTTCTTTTAAACATCGGTTTGTTTTTTTTTGAAAAGAAACAAACGATAAAAAAAAAACAGTATTTTTAGGGTTGGGGAAAAAAATAAATAAATTATGTTTATAACGTTATGTCATAAACTATTACGGAAAGCTCTTAGAATTTCTATATCAAAATTTCGACAATTTTAATTTTATTTTCGGGGGTGATACCACGAGTGCTGAAAAATTACCGATAATTTTAATAAAAGCTTGTTATTTATAATTTCACGAGTTCGAAGAACAAGTGGAATTTGTATTACAAGCTTGAATGAAAATTATCTGGTTAATTTTTATGCACGAGCAGTATAAAGGGAGAATATTTCTAGAATAGAAAAATATGGGAGTATTATACTATTAAAATGTTTTTTTTTATCATACAGTTTTTAATTTTATGCAACATAATTAAAACTATAGCTAAAATCTTTTTTTAATTACTTTATCTTTTTTTTTTCGTGTACATATCCAAATTGACTCATTTTGACTTATTTTGACGTTTCTAAATGGCAATACCTTGTCCAGGCAACGTAGGTAATTGTATAGATTGTTTGGTGTTTCAGGGGGTTATCTTCTCTTTTCCGTTTTAACGTTTTGCTAGTTCTAAGGGGTCAATAGGGCTGAGCATACTCAGTCGCTATACCCCGGGACTAGGACCGAAGCGGCCCCATTGGATAAAAACTTTTCTAGCAAGAACTTTGCAAAACATAAATCCGCCACAAAAATATAAAATATACTTAAATAACATTTTACTTACTTCTAAAACAGCTTTGCACACAAAAAGTTATTAGAAACGCTGACATTTTCTTGGATAAATAAAATGTTTCCTTCCTCCTTATAAAGCGTATCAAAATAAACTGCAATCTTAAAAATTTTTTGTCTATTTTTTCAACAAGTCTTCTTTTGTTGATAATTTCGTAATACTGTACCAATAAAACACAAGAACTACTACATTTTAATTAATTTAACTCTAACTGGGTAAAAGTAAGTGAAGTTAAAGTTTTACTACTTTGTATTATACCTATACCCAACATATCTTTATATTAAAATTATATTTAGCCAAATAACACATTTTGCAAATAGTTTAACTTAAAAGTACTTTTATAAATTAATAGTTGTTTTTACAGAACCCGGCTTGTTATTAACTTACAAATATTATAACTCTAATTTAAAATCGTCTCCGTTACGACATTCAATTAAAATTTTAATTCCGCACCCTAAATTCGGAAAGAAATCAAGAATACGAGTAATTAGTTTCTTTAAAGGCGAACAATTTAAACGAAGCTAAAACAGAATTGTTAAATTTTATTTTAAATAAGTCCACCATTTACCCTTATTTTTTCTTTATTTTAGTTAGTTAGAAAACCTTTCTAAAAATCATATATTGCAAACTTTTTTTAATTTGTAAAAAAAATATGTTTTTTCGGTATTTTAGGCTCAAAGGTAAAAATCTCCAAGGCGTTATGTGCAAAAAAAGAAAAAATGTTAAAAAACATTTCTATTTAGCAAAATCTTAACCTTTAAAATATACAGCCACTATTTTCTAAATCCGTCTACCATCTAAATAAGGTTAAATTATCAGGAAAATCAAACAGGTCACTATATAAACTTTACATAGGAAAAAAGAAAAAAATATATAATACTTACAAAATTAGTTCAATATTGGAAATTTTAACCTGTTTACTTTTTTATTTGTTTATAATTTAAAAAACAACTAAAATTATTTTAAATTTGTTGTTATTTAAACTTATATCGCAAGTTTTATAAATATTTAATTAATTTAAAACGAAAAACCGTAGTTAAAGCAAAGACAATTGTAGCTACAATTGTCTTTGGTTAAAGGTTAATCTTTTAAAGATTTGATAAAAAGTAAATGAGGTTGGGAGGATTCCCCGACAAAAACATAGCGACACGGTTTTTATATGGGAAAACTGACCAAAGAAATATAATTTTAAGAGATGATAAAATAGATTTGGTATATTATATTTTAATATATAGTAAGTAAATTAGTATGTATATTAGTTGTATACCCACCAATGACAGATAATTGTAACTTTTTTAAATTAGCTGTAATAAAATAAATTATTTTATTGTGTTAGTTTCTCTTTACGTAAAATGTGCACACAAATCGGTAAAAAAATAACGTAATAATAGTAAAATACTTTTAAGAATGACATCGGTCAAACATTGGAACTGAGGAAAAATAACTTATATATTAAAAAATTATTTAAAAAACTTATATTAACGGTCGGCATCAAAGCCAACTTTGAAACATTGTTCTCACGTCTGGCGAATGACTTCTTCTACAACACTTAACATTCTTGACTCCATTCAGAGAAAAGCTGTTTATTTTATTAATAACCTCACACTTACAGAAAAGCTTTTTTCTCTTGCCCACCGACAAGCTGTAGGGGATTTATCCCTCTTTTATAAGTTTTTTTACGACTTCTGCTCCGAAGAGTTGGCCAGTATAATTTTTCCTTTGGCAGCTTTTAACAGACCAACACGTAGTGCCGCTTTTATGCATCCTTTTACAGTTCAACTTGAGAGGCCCCGAACTTCCCACTTTGTTCGTTTCTTCATCTCTAGAGTGTCCAAGACTATGAACCTGCTACCCGCAGAAATTTTTCCTTTTTCCCTAAATCTCCAAAAATTTAAGTCTTGTGTAAATAAGCTTTCTATTACCACACTTCAGACACCCACAGTACGTTAGTACTTAGGCCTTAGCCTTCGTGGACTGTGCCATGATAAAAAAGAGAACTGTGCGCTAAGATAGCACACGAAAGAGATTAGATTAGATTTTAAAAATGATTAGACATTTCCTCGTGTTAGGACCTATTAAAAGCTAATATTTGATTTCTTAGAATAGCCCAGGTTATCTTGTAAAGTAATAATACATATATGTTCTTTTAAAGTATTAAAAAAAGTTAATTTTTACTTGTAATGTGTTTTAAATGTTTTTGTGTTTAATATCCCAAACTAAACAGAAATAACTAGATAATGTCTAAATGATTGTCTGGGATTCATAAAAGGAGATTTTATAAAGTTTTATTCTTTAAAATCTAAAGAAAAAATAAAATATATAGATGTGTTTTTGCTAAACATATCAGTATTTATGATACACCAGTTTTTTTCAGGTAAAAAGGTGGATATTTTTGGATGCGCTCCATGGAGAACATTATAAAAATATAAGTTTTGTTGTTGGACTAAATGGAAAGTATATCTAATTTAAAGAAAATATATAACTTTAAGACAAGGGCCATAAGATAATACTTCAATGGATTGGCCAAAAAAGAGGCGGAAAAAAGATAAAAAAGAATATAATTTAAAAAATAGAAGGGTTCAATCAATAACCACTAGCAGTTTTTTTCATGTACCTTAAAAAAAGAAATTAAATAGTAAATGTATACAGGGTATAAAAGATACAGCAAGGGTTAAATTGTGGAAAATGAACGTATTTTAGCACTTAATTCTTTATTGTTTAAATAATTTGGAAATTTGCAATTTTCGGAGATATCTGTAAAAAATATATATTGTGTGTTATTTGCTTTTACCTTTTTTAATATTATCTTTATTTTATTTATTTTTAAATAGTTTTCTTTACGTGCCATACCATTTTTGCTTTTTCTGCAATGCTTTTGCATAAAAAATAGACAAAAATAGAGAAACACGTTTTTATAAAAAATATTTTTTTAACTCCTCTTTTCTAACATGGATCTCTTACAAAAAATTAAAAATGCTCTAAGTCAGTACTAAAACAAAATATATTATAAAGTCCCCCAAGAGCTCCTTAAAAGTGGGTATTTATTAAGATATAGTAGATCTGTTTGTTATTCAGAAATAGTGTACACTATTGTACATTTTTTTTACGTAAGCGCTCCTATGAAAGGTGTATTTTAGGACAACGTAGAAAGAAAAAGTGTAATATTGTAAAATTTTTCTGTATGTAACAAACAGACCTATAATGCACTGACATAATACCGCTGTGGAGTTAACCATTCTTAGTGGGTAACAATAAAGCTTAGTTAGGGATAATAAACTTTGTAATATAAAGCCCATGTTAAAAGGATACATAAACTTTTGTTAATATAACCCTTTCAAAGTTTAAAAATGTTGCCAACACCGCGCCCGTTTCATCGCAGCGAGTCGGAACGTCGAACGTTTTTTTGCGAGGTTTGGCATATTTACACTTTTTTTAAGGAGATAGATGTTCATTTACATACAAATAATAAAAATTATTTCTTGTAATTTATTTTATTATTTTATTTAAAATTAAATTTAAGTGAAAAACAATAAATAAATATTGTTTGGTTTTTATTTGTAATAAAAAAAACAGTTCTTATCAAAAGAATAGGCTAAATATCCATTTAAAGAACACAAATTATTATGTTTTAAAACAGCACTTTTTTATTTTGCTTAAGGAATAAGATCTCTGGGTTGCACACATTTTCAGAAATTTTTGGTACATTTTGCACTACTCTTGTCGTAAATTTAAAACATATCGGTATATTTTCTCGATTAAAAAAAAACAAAAACAAAAATATCGCGGCCGGGCGGGTTTCAAAATGTACAACTGATTTTACCTCACGCACAAGGCTTCTAGGTAGCTTTGTTGCCAATTGTTTTTTAATTTTTTAACTGAGGAAAAAATTATTTTTATTTTTTTTTATTTGTAGATTGAAACATTTAAAAAAAACTTAGTTTATTTTATAAACATATAAATTTACTGATAAGCGATTAAAATAAAAGTTTCCAATTGTTAAGGTTTTCAGAAATAATTTCGTAACTTTGACATCGTTTAGACAAAAATCTGTCAAGTTTTGATACATATGTCATAAAAACTTTTTTTCCTTAACGAAGGTACCTAGTACCACAAAGAAATTTTAAACCAGATGCCTAATAGGCAATAAAAATTGTTTATTAAAATTAAACAAATTTTCTAAAATGAGAAAACTCAAATGCCAGGTTTAACAACGCAAAAAGTAAATGGAATTCCATAAAATACCATGGCGAACTTACTAGTCTAATGGATTTCATTTAGTAAAGACAATTATCCGGATTTTCGATTTCATTTAACTTATTTAAAATTAAAATAAATCTGTAAATTAAGTTTTATGAAAAACTTTTATCCGAATTAAGGGCTATTTGGAATCAGTAAGCATGTAAAGGAAGCGTGACTGGTAACAATGTTTTTAATCTAAAACTTATTTATTCTTGAATTTAGACCTCGCTAATATAGAATTACTTTTTGAAATTTCGCTGTTGATTGCACAAAGCATCTTTTAAAGGAATATGCTACTCCTATTATGAAACGTATATTAATAATGAAAAAAATAAATATTTAATTTTAGAGAGAGTAGACGGGAAAAACGGTAATTGCTATAAAATTGGTTATTTTAGATATTTTTGTATATTTCAACCTTATATAGTTGGAGTAAAGAACGTTCAAAAGGGTTAAAACTCAAAAAGCAGCAAGCTACATATAAAACTAATTAATTTATATGATTTAAGGGTAATAACAACAGAATTTTTTATATTAAAAAAACAGTAATATACTTATTTTTATGGGTAAAAAACGAAAAAGTTCCACATTTAACATAATGCTTAATTTATACAAATTTGTATTTTTTTACTGACTGCTTTTTTCCTCTCTTTGAATCCTTTTTTTCTTTTTAACTGCTTTGTTGTAAGTCACGTCAGCCATTCTTTTCGTCTTCCATTTTTATTTATTTCTTTTTACTTCTTCTAAATAAACAGTTCTACAGGGACATACAAGTCGCCTCGCGATGATATGATGGGTACACCATCAGCGGTAAACTGGAACCTCAGCATTTTTACTACCGATTGCTTAACAACATAGCGGTAATATGTCAGTACATAATATTTTTATAACACTAAACGTTTTACTTGCTGTAAGGTATACCAATAAATCCCGCTTACCGAAACCTGCATTTTCCATCAACTAACTTCTTTGGTCCAAAAATAAAGTTTTATCGTTTTTCTCACCAACTCTTTATATGGAATTGTTTACACTTTACAAGTTATATTTATTATAAAGTGTATCATAGAAGTGACTTATTAAAGGGTATTTATTTAGTAACTAGTTCCAAACCTGGTTCGACCACAGCAGTGTTCCCTTTGCCACGCGTATACTTTTTGGGACAACGATAACAAAAACGACGTGCGCGGCAACCGGGCTAAATAGATACCCACTTTTAAGGGTCTCTTGAGGGACTTTATAATATATTTTGTTTTGGTAGATACTGACCTAGAATATTTTTAATATTTTGTAAGAGGATCATGTTAGGTAAAAGTGGTTATAAATATATTTTATATAAAAATATGTTTCTTTATTTTGTCTATTTTTCAACATCTTTGCATAAAAAGCAACGCTTATTATGAATGCATGCAAAGAAAACAATTCAAAAATAAATTCCATTTAAGATAATAATAGATAAAGAAAAAACACACAGTATCGTGTTTTATATATATTTCCGAAAAACTTAAAAGTCACAATTTAAGCTTTTCTGTACCTTTTATTTCGTGTATAGATTTGAATATTTATTTTCCCCCTTTTTTTTAAATACATTTAAAATCTGCTAGTGTTATTGACTAAAACCTTTTATTTTTTATATTATATTCTTTTTTCCTTCCTCTTTCCGGTCCAATCAATAGGAGTATTATCTTTTCATGACCCTTGTCTTAAAGTTATATATTTTCTTTGAATGAAATATACTTTCAATTAACTTTAACAACAAAAAGTATAATTTTATAATGTTCTCTATAAAGTGCATACAAAAATATCCACTTTTAACCTGTAAAAAATGGGTTCGTCATAGGTGTATATACTCATATGTTTATCAAAAAACATGTCTATACAGTATGTCCGCGTTGCACATTTAGAGGTGATACAAAAAACTACTATTTAAACAGTTTTAAAAGAAAATAAAATTTACCCTTATAGGCTTTATTTCAACCAAACCGCTAAAAGGCTAGATTTTTGTTTATGGGTTGGAAATGAGATTTTAAATATCAATGGAATTTTTTACAAGTGTACAATGTTTTCCGATGAATCAACATTTTCAACCAACGGAACTGTTGCTTCTCAGCATGTCAGATATTGGAGTAAAGAGAACGCTGAGTTTAGAATACCTGCAAGACGTCAGTACTTTAAAAAAGTCAATGTGTGGTGTGCTATTTCATATTACGGTATCCTTGGGCCTAATTTTTGTGAAAGTACTTTTAACAGCGCGAGCTATTTGCAACTACTAGATTCCTTTTTTTTTTGCGATAATCTTAAAGAGCTGCCCCTGGATTTTTGCAACGCAATGTATTTTTAACACGATCGGTGCCCTGCACATTGCGCTGGAGAGGCCAGAGAATGACCAAAAACAAAAATTCGGTGTGAGATGGATAGGAAGAAATGGGCCAGTTTTATGGTCATCATGAAGCCCCGATCTGACATTAACCCTTTGGGGCCGTCTAAAGCAGCTTACTTTTGCGCAACCTCTAGATGATAATGTCGAAATTTTATAACTAAGAATTAGGCTAGCAGTGGAATCATTATCAGTTGAGGAGATTCAAGCCAGTTTCAATCACTTTAGGAAGCAGTTAGAAGAGTGTGTTGAATATGGGGGAGGGGTTTTTGAACCATGACTATTGTGTATTATGTCTCGTCTATTGTAAGTAAAAGTAGAAAAATTTGTACTTGCAAAAATGATTTTTTTTTTATTTTTTATAAATTTAAATTTTCTTTAGTAAGTTTAAAATCAGGAATAAAATTAATTTCGGAGCAAGTTTTTAATTTATCATTTCACGTTAAAGGGCTAAAAAATGAATGTTTGCTCTTGATAGATTTTATGTTCTTGCATTTTTAACACGCCCTGTATGATAAGGAACTATTTTCTTATCGTAGTTCATATTTTTTTGACAAGCAAATTTTTTTATCAAGGTTTACTTTTAATTTTTGGTCCATTTGACCTCTTGTTAACCGCATTGCGGACATACTGTATATTTAATTTTTTCTTTAGATAGAAGATTTAAAAGAAAAAAGGTTAGGATGCAAAAAATCACTCTTTTCATGTGACCGAGGTAATCATTTTGGTACTATTTAATTATGTCTGGTTAGTTTTGGATATTGAAAATAAAAACATTTAAATTAAAGGTATTACAAATAATAATTAATTTGTTTTTTTTATACAAAAATTTATGTCAACAGTTACCAAAATGGATATTTTTAAATTAATACTTAAAAAGTACATGTATATATTACTTAAAGAGGAAACCTGGGCTATTCTATGAAATCCAATATTAGCTTTCAACAGGCCCTAACACAGGGGAATGTTAAATCATTGTTTAAATTAATCTCTCTTGTATGCTAACTTAGCACACAGTTGGCTTTAGTACTACTGTTTAATTTTATAAATAAACACCAGATTTTAAAATAAAGTTTTAATACTTTTAATAATATGTTTTTTATATACTTTTAAAATAAAAAAGTTATCTTGTCTCTTTTTTAATGTTAATTTAAAAAAGTATTTTATTTTCATCACGTAAAAAAAACTAAAACAATAGTAATAATATATTTTACTACGGCTTGTTTAAAAAACTTGACAATTATTTGTCAATAGTAAGCAACTAATATAGATACTAATTTACTTAGTATACACGTCTGGCAAAGCAATTTCTTAGGTACAGAGATTTTTAGTGCGATAAAAGCAGATGTCAATTCAATAGGCAAAGGCTTGAGCGCAATAAAGACAAACAGAAAACGTGCAGCCGCTGATTCTCTTTCTACCGACCCAAGAAGAAGAGGGGAATACCTCGGCCGGATGCTAGTTCTCACGATTATTTGTAAGATTACACGATTTGGGTTCCGATTTCACGATCTTACGAATACGGTAGCAATTCTGGCGATTTTTAAATAAATCATTATAAAATAAAATATTGCATTTGAATTAATAATTAACTCCGTTCCTGTCGTGACTGATAATAATGGTATATCAAAAGAAACAGCCGGGAATCCCCGTCGCCTACAAGCGGTTATCGAGCAGAACGACATGACTTTCCCTGTTGATTGCAGGTAAGGTGGCTTAAAATTTATTTGTCCAGTAAAAATAAAATTATTTATGTTGTCTTGCTCGATAAAATAATAAATACCTATTATTAAAATAACAAAATATCTTTAACCATTCTTGAATTCTATATTTTTTACAAATTTAATTTTTTCTAAGCGCATAACTTTGTTTTAAACGAACAGTTTTATAAAATGTATGATTTAAAAATAATCTTTAAAAATTGCTAATAAATATTTTACAAAATGACAACACTGTCAACAATATCCTAACGAAACGTAGCGCCGCGCCGACGACCGTGGTTGAATTGAAAGTGGGATAGGGAAAATTGTTGTCGTTCTCTTTTTAATGTGGGGTCATACCATAGATATCCTACTCTATTACATTAAAATTGGCTTCCAAGCCCTTGGCTTGCCAATCCTGTATAACTAATATATAATATACCGAATCATTATTTTGTTTTTAACGGAAAGGTTTTTTTATTAATTCTTAAAATTATATTTTTTTGTCAGTTTTCCATATGAAAACTGTGTCGCTACGCTTTGGTCTAGGAATTCTTCCAGCCTCATTTACTTTTTGTTAAATATTTAATTTAAAGATTTAACTTTAACTATGATTTTTTGTTTTTAAAATTATATATTATATAGATATTTTTAAACCTGCGTTATAAGTTTCAACATCAATAAATTAAGCACAATTTTAGTTATTTCTTAAATTATAAACCAATGAAAATAAACATGTTGCAATTTCTAGAAATTAACTAATTTATTCGTTTTGATTTTCAGTAATATAAATGTTTTACTTTTTTTTTCTTGCCAATTGGTGAGATTTATTTTTATAGGGCAATATAAAAGAATTTATTCGTACTAAGTTTAATTAATAATAGACTAAACAAATTGCAACATCGTGTGAAAATGGCAGTTTAAGAAATAAAAAAAAAACAAAAATGATTTAGAGTGCGTAATAGTATACAGAAAAAAATACATTTATTTTTGAAAGCCCTCGAACTACATTTTGAGCATATATTCCCTTTTAAATAGCATACGTGCTTTTTAATTGTGTTTTGTTGCAATTATTTGGGCTAGTTGTGGTTAGTTGTGATTGTCAACTGGTACACCTGCAAAAAATCTTTACATGTACCGGGTGTTCCACTAAGACAGGTAGTCGGCTATATCTCAGAAACTACTTATAGTATAACTTTCGGGCAAAAAATTTTTAGATAAAAGTGACCAAGAGAAATTGCTGGAAATTATTTTCAAGTCTGTGGGATGGTCGCTAGGGGGCGTAAGTGTAACGTCAAAACATAAAAATATACATTTCTCAAAAAAATATTAAATAAAGTGTATCAATAAATGATAGTATTTTAATCTTTAATGTTTTCTAAACAAAGAAGCTTCAGGTGTAATTTTTGTCAGTTCTAAAATAAAGTGGTGGGGGAAGGTTAAAGTTTAATTTAGAAAAGTGCTAATAACTCCGGATTGCTTTAACCGAATTTAGTGAACTTGGTCTCGTTTAGAAGAGCATTTTAATCATTATTTTTGGGTGTATAAACTATAGCTACACTTATCTCACAAACGCCGCTAGAGGGCGTCAAGGTAAAAACTAACCTATTTTACGAATTTTTTTGAAAAATTAAATACAATAATATATATCTTTTTACATATTTAGATGGAGAAAAAAAATCCTAACAAAACGGCGAAAACCGCAATTTAATATCTCTTTTCAAACCGAATATATTAGCAAAAATATAAATACGACATAGAGACGTAACGCATTTAAGGACACGATGTTTTCTACTATACCTAAAGTCCAAAATTTCTGTCAGTGACTCATTTAATACCGGCCACCCAACCCACGAAGCGGGTGAATAAAAATCTAACACTAGTAAATGATTTTTAAGCCTATGATGTACTTTTCCGCTCAAATAACAGTGAACCGGCCAAAGGTTTCATCGCCACGTTGTCATAATTCGCAAGAATAAATCACCAGCCAGCGGTCGCACTTAAAATAACACGCCAATATGTATTGAAATCATTGTTATCAAAAAGACAATAAAAGTGGCAACATACATTCCCTAGTTTACAACTTGAAGAGACTTGAAAATAAGCGTATTGACAGGGTTTTCGTGCTGTTCGATGATTTTATTTAGTTATTATTGATTATGGACAGATTTTGCAAGTTTAAATTTTAATTGCTATACAGAGTATTTTCTAAATATATAAATTTCTAATAATTGTAGTATATAGATATTGTTTTGTGCCAATTTTATAATAGTTTATCTTATTTAGAGTATATAATTGTATATAAAGATTTAGTGTTGTTAAGTGCTTTTAATTCTGTAAACTATGAATATTAACCAACCTTTAACTAGTTATCCGCCTACAAAAAAAGCTCAGTTAACGTAAAAGAACGAATAATGGTTAAAAATGTTTACCATGGGATTCGGGAACGAAATCCAGAACTAACCACTGTGGATGCTGCAGAGATATGTGCAACTTTAACAAAAGTTTTTTCGCGTACGGTATTTAGAGTTTTAAAAGGCAAAAAAATCAATATTAGTAATTATTCGGATACTGGAAAATGCGATTTTTTTGCTATTTTTTTGCACACTTTTTACTTTTCGATTGTTAAACATGAATCAGAAGCTGTTTTTTTGGCTGCCTCTTATAGTATTTAAAAATAATAATAATTGAATTGCTTAATTCCATTTTACGACATATTCCTTTAAATTCTGCCATTTGCACGAAAACATATTTAAAAAACTCATATACTATGTTAATATTTAAAAAAAAAAGTAAGGAAAAAACCTTAATTTTCAATAAAAAGTAGGTAAAACGTTTACATCCGAATTCAACTCGAAATTCTAAAAATGTTGACCTGTTACCAGGTTGTAATAGTTTTCTCTATGACATTTTTATAAGGTATGCGAACCTTGCTTCGCTCGACCCGCAATGTTTGATCAAAAATATTCTCGATATGGAAATCCTAAATATGGAACACGAAAGACCCGAAAAAGTTATTGGATTCTACAAGCTGATGATCTCAGAGCTTTCGTGTTCCTTATATAGTGGATATTTTTGATGAAGCAATGCGTGTGAATATCGTATTTAATATTGAAATTGCAAGATCGGTGGTGAATTGGCAAGTCGGTGTAACTTGGATTGTCTATCGTTCTGCTTTTACATCTTTTTTAATTTATGTTAAGACTAAAATTTTATTATTTTTTTCATGTAGCAAAATAAAATCAGAGAAGGTAAAATTTAAGTAAAAAATGTTTTTTTTTTGGAAAAACGTTGAAAAATCGCAAAAAAAACTCAAATTTGTGTTCTATGACCTCAAAATAGGAGGTGTGCAAAATTAAGCAAAAAAATTAGATTTTTCATTAATCCGAATAATACCAAAATAATATAGGCTTGTTACTAATTTAAAGGGTTGATGAAAATGTGAGAAAATAACTTTTGCTTGTAAAAAATATTTTCATGTTTTGACGAAATTTTATCATTTATTTTCTAAAATGCATACGCCACTGGAATTGATTTCCCTGACCCCACACAACCCGGGGCACTCTAAAAGCGAGCGATGCGTCACTGACAGAAATTTTGGACTTGAAGTATAGGCCGATTTATTTAGGTAAAAATTAAATTTATAAATTTTTACAAAATCTAATGACCTACTTCGTAATTTTTACTTATTTTAACCCATTTAACTATATTAGACAACATTAGATAATTACCAACCTATAACTGTTATAATCCATCGAGCGTGGTCCTTATCAAGTTAGCTTTGAAAATAAAAGGATGCTAAAATGTCAAAAATCCAACAATTTTTATTTCAAAATATTATTTTTAGTGTTGTGCTATTGTGTTTTTAAAAAATGCCTTTGTTGCTTGAAGAAGCAATTAATATTATTGCTATTTATTTTAAATGTCTGCAAAATGCGACAATAGCTGCAAGGCTGTATGTATTGAGATATCCTCAGAGAGGCCGGTACGGCAGCGGCAGCAGAATGTTCACTTGTTTAGCAAATCGCTTTTGTACCACGGGAAGTGTTCTCGCCCCTTACACCGCAGACGCCGTAGAACTGGGGAAAATGTCATCAAAGTTTTTGCTTATCTAGAGTTTAATCCTCAAGCAACAAAGGCATTTTTAAACAACACAATAGCACAAAACTAAAAATAATATTTTGAAATAAAAATTGTTGGATTTTTGACATTTCAGCATCCTTTTGTTTTCAAAGCTAACTTAATAAGGACCACGCTCGATGGATTATTACAGTTATAGGTTGGTAATTATCTAATGTTGTCTAATATCGTTAAATGGGTTAAAATTAGTAAAAATGATGCAGTATGTCATTGGATTTTGTAAAAATTTATAAATTTAATTTTTACCTAAAGAAATCGGCCCAGTAGAAAACATTGTGTCGTTAAATGCGTTACGTCTCTATGTGGTATTTATATTTTTGCTAATATATTCGGTTTGAAAAGAGATATTAAATTGCGGTTTTTGCCGTTTTGTTGGGATTTTTTTTCTATATCTAAATATGTAAAAGGGTATATATCATTGTATTTAAAATTTTTAAAAAATTTCGTAAAATAAGTTAGTTTTTACCTTGACGCCCTCTAGCGGCGTTTGTGAGATAAGTGTAGCAATAGTTTATACACCTGAAAATAATGCTTCAAATGCTCTTCTAAACGAGACCAAGTTTACTAAATTCGGTTAAAGCAAATCGGAGTTATTAGCACTTTTCTAAATTAAATTTTAACCTTCCCCCACCACTTTAATTTAGAACTGACAAAAATTACACCTGAAGCTTCTTTGTTTAGAAAACATTAAAGAATAAAATAGTACTACTTATTGATACACTTCTTTTGATATTTTTTTGAGAAATGTATATTTTTATGTTTTGATGTTACCCTTACGCCCCCTAGCGGCCATCTTACAGACTTGAAAATAATTTCCAGCAATTTCTCTTGGTCACTTTTATCTAAAAAATTTTTCCCGAAAGTTATACTATTAGTAGTTTCTGAGATATAGACTACCTCTCTTAGTGGAACACCCGGTACATTTATAAAAAACACAAACTTTTTAAATTTAAAAAAAATAGCAGACAATAGCCGATACACGTATATCTCAATTTATTATTAATGACAAAAATACACTATATCTTTGATTGCTAAAACTAAAAAAAAAACTAAAAAAGGAAACGCAGTATTAAGCAATCTTGCTTTATCCAAGATAAATGACACTTTTCGCACAATTTAAGCAATACTGTATACAACATCAGTTTATGAGAAAAGGCTATATAAAATCCTATACACAAACGAAAAGTTTCAACTTTGCCTTTAAGTACAGGATGGCACAATAGCAATTATACTCTCGGCAAAACGTCATAATAAATACAAAAATCAAAATAAAAGCTACTAAATCTAGGTGACACTCATTTTTTTTTGTGTTTTTTGGTACTGTCAAATGTACGTATGTAAACTGTATGTAAAACATAAAAATCCATTTATTTAAACCTTGAGTCCAGCTGTTTACCGCAAAACTGCTTGATTTATTATTAAGTTTACTGTTGTCAAAATTTAACTAGAAAACAGAGAATTATTTTTTTTTTGCGACAGGCACTAAAAGTAACATTTTTCTTACTGGTTACTGGCTTTTAAAATAAAATATTTTTCATGCAATGAGGAAATCCACAAATGGTAAGAAAAGTACTTACCTTTCTAGTGAGAAAAGTAATTTGCTCTCAATTGCTGTATGAAATCGTAGAAATAGCCCTTTGATTTGTGACTTTGACCTTATCTAGGAGTCTGTGGCAGTTGTCGTCGCATAGCAACGATTAAACAAAAATGGATGTTTCATGCATCGAAGGGGGCCATATTTATCGTATTATTATATTATGATTGACTATATTATTAATAAAAAATACTTATATATTTGTTTGTTTTGCTATAAAAAAAAATGGTCGTAGAAAAAGTATAATGTGCATCATGAGAGAAAAGCACCTTTCCCACTCGCTAATTTGCAAACTCACTCGTGGAAAATATTAAACTTTTCTCAATTGTTGCACAATATACTATTGTAAATAAAATTAAACAAAATGAGCTTTAATAATGTTACTTTTTAACTACTACCACGCCTAGATTGCTTGATAAAAAGTTTGAGGTAAACTTTAAATAGATTTATTAAAATGAGAAAGTTATTACAGCGCTTAAAACGAGGTTAAGATAGGATGAAAAATACTGTGTCTGTGTGACAACTTTCTGTACATTGAGGTTAACATTTATTTCCGCTGCTATTTTAAAAACCAATAATATATAGGAATATTTTATAGGAAAAATTTTAATTATAAAATTAGCAAACTTATAGCACGATGATCTTTTATAAAAAAAATCAAGATATCCCTTTTTAATTAAATAATCCAGTTTTAAAGGGATCTACGTGCGTAGTTATTTTATTAGCTATAAATAGGCAAAAAAAAACTGGTGGTATCAAACTTTTACTATATCAGTTTATTATCTTAACTAGTTAAGTATTATGTATGTAGGTATGATTATTCATAATTTTATAATTTACTTAATGTTTTTAAGTTATTACAGAGTCAGATATCACGAATGAGGAAAGTGAAATAGATGAAGATATCAGCGATGTTAGTAAAGATTTATTAGATAAATCTGATAAAGATTAATTGTTTTTAATGTAAATACACAAATTTTTGTATTTAGTGTAATAAAAATTAAAGTTATTTAAATTTTAAAAATGACGACACATTAAAAAACAAAAAGACGACAATTCTTGCCGGACTAGTAATACATACCTGTTTTCTTGTAGGAAATTATTTCATTTGGGCAGAGAACACACTAACCTATTATGTTATATTTTTGTTCTACAATTAGTAATGAAAAAAATGGTCTTGTGGTATTAACAATTTCTGAGCGTAGGCCCCTAATAACGTACCACGCAATTTGTAGGAACAATATGACTGTTAAATTATAAAAATATTAACTAAGTAAAAAAATACTCAGCTGGTTAGGAATCATTTTTGATGACCTCGTTATCGATACATGTTGGAAGGAGGATACTCTTTGATCAAACAATACATTTTGTAGGACACATATTTTTTCCAATAATTAGGATAATTATCTTAAGATTTAACACAAAAAAAAAACAGTTAGTAATAAATTTTTGAAAATCATCAAATTAACATATTTTATCCTTGCTACCTCTGTTAGCTACCACAATCGAGTTTTCGTACATGAAATTGTAGGGCGTCTTATCAAAATGCAGCTACTCACGGAAAATTAGCTTTATAGTAATCAAGTATAATACTGAAAGTGTTTTTGAATTCATAATTCTCCATATTACTAGGAACACACAGTTCTGTATTTCAAACGGAAATATATGCTTTACTGCACTGTGCATAATAACAGACAGCCAAGCGTCACTGGGGGCACTAGTAAACCCCAAGGTAACGTCCAAGCTGACATGGGAATGCCAAAAAGAACTGGAAGTCCTGGGAGAACGCAACAGAGTAACTCTCTTGTGGGTACCAGGACATTCGGGAATAGAAGGCAACGAAAGAGCGGATGAGCTTGCAAGACAGGGATCATCCACACCATGCTTTGGACCAGAACCTACCCTTGGAAAGACCAAAACCACAGCCCAAGGGGAAACCAGGGAATGGATCCGAAACAAACACGAGGAAAACTTGGGAAACCCCATTAGAATTAGACATGGAAAAAGCTTTATAAGAGGCTCATCCAAAAGAACGAAGGAAGAACTACTCAGACAAAGTAGGAAAAGACTTCGCATAACAGTAGAGTTACTAACAGGGCATGATAATCTAAAAAGGCACATAGTGTATACTATTTTTCCTTTTTTGTGCGTAAGCGCTCTTATAGAAGTGTATTTTAGGACTACGTGGGTAGAAAAAGTGTAAAAAATTTATGAATAACAAGCCGACCTAATGTGTAATAATTTTAAAATCGTGGGTTGTTTAAATCTAAATTCTGTTGTACAAGGGGTACTATAAAGAGTAGTTTAAATTACCCTTTCATCATTGAGATCCGAGAAAGTATAGGAGATACCTTCGAGCATATACCTATCTAGAGGCAGCCTTGCCGCTTGACCGTGCGAACAAACGTGCAAGAGGGAAAGAAGAATAAGTCAACTATCCTTCTCTCTTGTTTCAGGTGCTGGTTTGTAGCCTGGCAGGGGTATATACCTCGCTCTGCGTATTGATAGGTCGGCGAAGTATATATCCCTCCCCATCGACCAATCAGCGCATGGAGAAAGAAAGACGGTAGACTTATTCTTTCTTCTCTCTCATGAACGGCTGAGCGGTAAGGCTTCCTCTAGGTAGGTCAAATTTCCATAGGAGATATGAAGAGGGTTATTCTGGAAAGTTGCACAATTTTGTGACTAACGATATGCATTTAACAACAAATTTTAAAATAAATGTCACATTTACGGTGCCAGTGTTTTTACGCTATCTGATAGATCTTCCAGATTTCACGTCCCACGTTTTGTCACTGAGTCACCATCATCAACTTTATTTTGTGTTATAGGCACCATATTTTATTTTAACGTAAGTAAATAGTGTATCTTATTCTGATTTTTACCATAAATAATATATTTTAAATACAAAAAAAAAATTAAAACTGTATTAGAAATTTGATAGAAAGTGTACGAAAACAGCGCAAATCAATTTAAAAATATATCCGGAAAGGTAGAATGGTTTTTTTAAAAGAATTAAAGAATATTACGCAAAGTTTGGCTTTGTCCATAAGCCAAGAATGAAGTATGGAAACAGAATAAATCGGGAGACTAAAAATAGAAGGCTAAAATTTTGTAATTGGCTTAGCTTTAAAAATATTATTTGAGCTAATAAAAGTACGTTTATAAACTGTAGTGTATTCAAAAGATACAATGAACATATGTGCAAATAACCTTAACACCTTAGGAAAGTTAAGAAGAAGGTTGGTTTTTCTTTTTTGTGGGCTGAAATTCATAATGTCCAAATACAAGAACCTCATGTCTTCTACGAAACTTCCAACGGAGAAACATACTTTTTGAGAACCTGATTTGGGAAACATTTCGATAATGTACTTCTTGCAAATAATTACTAATTCTGGTTCCATATTTAAGGGTTATTAATAATTTAATTAAACGGGCGCGTTTATGAATCCAGGCGAAAGGTCATCATTCTGAATACCTGCTGTAATATTTTTTGGGTATTTACATGATTTTTTACATGATTTGTATAAGGTTTTCATTTTTGCATTGTTAATTTTACTTTAATATCACAAATATTTTCTAGCATGTTTATAAAACAATGTAGCTGTAGATTAATCCCTTTGACAAGTAATTTGATTCATGGCCAGTAAAAAAGATATATTTATTTAAATTTGCATCCAATATTTAAAGGGCACATGGGAAAAAACGGGCTAACTCAAATCTTATGATTTTTGGAGAAAGCTATTTTAAATTTCAGAACGCTACAAAAACTTAAAGTTTTTCCCACCTATCTGAAATCTCTGAAATCTGTAGGTCATAAAATGCAAGCATTAATGATAAAAAAATTCAACAATTTATTGATGACTGGTTGAAACTTTTTTCCTTAAATTTATAACAATTTTGTTTTGTAAAGTATGTTTATTTCACTTAACATCTAGCGTTATGCCTATATAATATAATGAAACAAAAGTGAACTAAAAAATAACCTTCGGTATTCTCACATGAATCTGATTACCTAAAATAAAAACTTAACAGTGCGATTAGTGTAAGAAAATAAGCCTTTTTTTTTTTTTGTTTATTTTGAAAGTTTTTTTAAAGAATGTTTTCCCATATGCGCAGTTAATTATGCACCAGTGAGGTAAAATAATCTTAAGCTTCTTTTCGAGAGAACTTTTTAAACCCTACAAATTGGTAATTTTTTTGGCTGAAATTGGTATTGGACACAAAATGACACAAAAGCGTTTCAAATAGCGAGCACAAGGCTGCCGAATAGACAGGTAAAAACCGCACGGATGTATCATGTTATTTCACGGTACGGGATTATTTTTTTAATTAATATCTCCTGACTTACCGCGTTCTTCGGATGACATCAGTATTTCAATTTCGCTAAAAAAATTTCTGTACTGTTTCTATCAAATTTGTTATGGGGTTTCATTACTATATGACGCTTTTCTTTGTTTGAATAATTTATTTTTACTGCGAATATGTACTAACATTTAATTTTTACGAAAAACAAAAAATCACCGGCATGAGCACCGACTAAAAGATATAAATTTTTGGGAAATTGATGGGGTTACCAGCTTTTAAAGTAAAACATGTTATACATATATTGTTAAAATTAAAATAAGGACAACAATTTACTTACGTATATATCCAATCTGACATCCACAAGAAAAATAAAGTTGATAATAGTGACCAAGTAACGATATGTAATCTGGGAAATAGCGCAGAAAAAAGTCACGTATATAAATTTGTCTAACCCAACTCAGAAAAATGCAACGAAATATACATTAAAATAAGGGGTTTTTGGGTGCTATTTAGGTACACAATTGATAAATTAGGTGCTCTAACGATTTAAAAAATACTGAAAAAAACCGTGGTTTTGCCAGATTTCGAAAATTAAGCAGACCCATAACTAAAGAATTTCTTTTTTAATGATTAAAATAGATGTAATTCATTGGAAATAATGAAAAAATCCTGAAAATCCAGAAATTTTTTCTCCATCAGATTTTTTTGCATGAAGTTTCAGTTTAGATATAAATACAGTTCTGATCGAGACATTAAACCGTCCGCGTCCGGTCGGGTCGAATCCTATAGGGAAGTTATTGTTTGTGTTTACAATAGCATTCCTTGTGATAAGGATCGTTGCGGTTAACAACAAAATATTGAATTATTGCTAGTTTTAATAATTATGGATCTTTTTAACGGGGGGGAACCCCCTGATAAAGGTAATGGTAATAAAGATTTTTCAACAAGTGTGCAGGTAAAAAAAAAATACAACGGTAACGAAAACACAGATTTAGCCCCATTTTATGTTCTTGTAGAAAACAAAGACATCGACTTTAAAGGTAAGTTAAATCCAATAAAAATAAATGACATAATTTACGAAAAACATCCTGAACTAGACAGTAAAATTAAGGAAATTGATTCTGTAGGCAGAAATAGGGTACGGGTACAATGCAAAGACAGTAAAACAGCAAATAACTTAGTATTATCCAAATTCCTTAAGGAAAAAAAATTAGACGTATACATTCCAAAGTCTTCTTTATTAAAACAAGGTATAATTAGGGGCATAGAAACGGATATTTCAGAAGAAATTTTAAAGGCTAAAATAAAAAAATTTGATGAACACGCTAAGTTTAATATAAGTAACGTTAAAAGAATAAATAGAGCTGTAGTAAACCAAAATAATAAAGAAAAAACATATATACCAACTAAATCGGTAATAATTACTTTTAAATCACAAACATTACCAAAATATGTAGCTTTGGGACATGTCAGATGCGAAGTAACTCCCTACGTCCAACGCGTAATTTTATGTTATAACTGTTTTCGCTACGGCCACACTAGTAAGCAATGCAAAAGCAAAACGCGTTGCTTAAAATGCGAGGGTGATCATAAATTAGAACAATGTTCACAAGAGAAAGATATTAAATGCTTTCATTGTAAAGAATCCCATGCAACAAATGAAACAAAAAAATGCACAGAATTTCGTAGACAAAAAGAAATAAAGACCACAATGGCAAACCAAAATATTTCATATAAAGAGGCCGAAAAGTGTTTTCCTAAAACTTCATATGCTGCGAGTGTATTACAAAACTTAGGTAATGACGTGAATCTGAATGAGTTGGACTACACACTAAGTAGTGCAGCTCAACTCTCAACCAAAAGCTCCAACAACTCCTCACATTTTACACAAACAAGAATACCTACAAAAAGACCTAGACCTACACCTAACAACTTAGTATTAGAACAACATCGACAAGTTCTGTCCCAATTTAATTCATCTCAGCCTAAAACTAGCCTTGCAAATGACAGTATATACCAATCTAATATAAATAAATAATCAACAAAACCCCTTTTCCCAAACTAAAACCCAAGAATTTAACGTATCAAAGATAGTCGAAGTAGTAATTTCAATATTAAACATTCTAAAACAAAAAAATAATTTTGACATAAATAAAGAAGAGCTTGTTAATTTAATAAATATAAAATTAGTATCAAACCCTACGAATTAATAAATAACAATGGAAAGCTTTAATATTTACCAATGGAATTGTCGATCAGCTATATCTAATAAACCTAATTTAGAAATCCTATTAGAAAAAAATAAAATAAGCATAGCTCTGCTATCCGAAACATGGTTTAAACCGGGACATTACGTATCCTTTTCTGGCTATAATGTGGTTAGAAAGGATCGTGATGATGGTAAGGTTGGCGTGGCTATCCTATTAAAAAATAATATCCAATATTCCGAAATTTCTGGTGCATATTTTAATAACATTATGTATGTAGCTGTTAAGATATCACAAAGTAATGGTTCCTTTATGTCTCTGGTTTCACTATACATAAGGCCGCAATCTAAAATATCTACAAATGTATGGAACAATTTATTTACTAGTTTTCCTAGCCCTGTTTTAATTTGTGGAGATTTTAATGCGCACCACGTAGCGTGGGGCTGTGGCGACAATGATTCCGCAGGAAATGTTTTGTTGGATGCGATTAACGATAGCAATTTAATTTTTCTAAACAACGGCAATTTCACATGCTTAAATCCTTCTGGAGGAATTCACTCTGCGATTGATTTATCGTTGACTGCTCCATGTCTGCAAGATAAAATAGTGTGGAGTACTATGGTCGATACATATGGTTCCGATCATCTACCCATACTCATGTCATGTCAACTAGCACCAAGATTAACCTCCATTTCTACCCACAAAAAGTGGAATATAAATAAAGCCAATTGGGAACTATTTTTAGTTGAAGCTATATTAAACTTTTCAGGGCATAGAGATATTAATTAGGATCAATTCATTAAAATTTTAAACTCAGTATCTGAAAAATCTATTCCAATTTTATCTAAAAACTCCCAGAAAAAAAGCGGAGGTAAATCTTGGTGGAATGAAAAATGTAGCAAAGCAGTAAAAGAAAGAAAAGAATGTTTTAAGTTGTACAAATAGAATCCTTCTATGGCAAACCTAATTAGCTATAAAAAAGCAGATGCGCAGGCAAAAAAAATAATTAAAGAAGTAAAAAACGAAAATTGGAGATCCTTCTGCTTGTCGTTAAACCAAAACACACCCATCAAAACAATATGGAGAAAGGTGAATAGTTTTAAAAACAAAAAACAAGAAAATAGATTACCTAGCCAGTTAGATGATCCATGGGTTGAAGATTTTCACAGTAAACTAGCGCCACCATATGCATGCTATCAACCAATAAGTACAGAAAACTCAAATTATAACAATGATCCATTCTTAGAAAAACCTTTTACCATGAAAGAACTACAGAGAGCATTAAAAGAAAATAACAATTCAGCACCTGGTATAGATCATTTACATTATTCCATGTTTTTCAACCTGCCGGAAATCGCAAAAAAGACCTTACTTCAAATATTTAATAACATATTTTCAGGAACACATCCTATTCCAAAAGAATGGAAAGAATATATTATTGTACCTATCAACAAACCAGGAAAACCAGAACACCTTGCGTCATCCAAACGACCTATTGCGTTAGCATCCTGCCCTCTTAAAACATACGAACGACTAATTAAAAATAGACTTGAAATTTGGATGGGTAAATCTAAATTGTTTCCAAAAACCCAATTTGCTTTTAACAAGGGAACACCAATACAGGAGGCTATTGCAAACCTGACAACAGATATTCAATTGGGTTTTACAAAAAACCAGTGTACATCGGCAATCTTCCTAGATATTCAAGGAGCGTATGACAACGTTGCATATAATATACTAGTTGACAAATTGAAGAGAATGGGACTTCCACATATGTTAATTAAAAATATCTATGACATTTATCATTGCCGCCGAATTTATATACGGACGGATGAAGGACTATCAGAACCAAAAGAAGCAAAAATTGGACTACCTCAAGGCAGTATACTAAGCCCACTTCTCTATACAATCTATACATATGACTTGGAGAAAGAATTCGAAGACAGCGATGTCAATATACTTCAATTTGCTGACGATATATGTATTTATTCGACATCTAAATCTCTAGAAATAAACAAGGAAAAATTGCAAGTACCCTTTGGTCAAACACTAACTTGGATGAATAAAAATGGACTTAACTTATCAATAGAAAAAACAGTATTATGAAATTTCTCATAAAACTAGGTGACGTAATAATTCCCCACAAGACAACCGTCAAATATCTAGGAGTTTATATGGACAAAAAATTAAACTGGAAAGACCACATACAATACTTAATTAAAAGAACAGAAAATGGTTTAAATGTCATAAGAGCCTTTAGTCATAAGAAATGGGGGGCCGATCCCAACATCTGTCTTCTTTTTATAACGCTTATGTCCGCTCAATTTTGGACTTTTCCAGTGTATTTTATGGATCAGCTGCGCAAACCCACCTAAACAAAATGGAAACAATTAAAAACAAATGTCTAAGACAAAGCGTGGGTTTCCTAAAGAGCACACCTATACTCGCTATTGAAGCAGAAACACAAGAACCACCATTAGACCTTAGAAGAAAATTCACATCGGATAAACTACTCTTAAAGCTAATATCTAAAGATAGCATCTTAATAAATAAAATTAACCAACTTACTATTTTGTGTTTTACACACCCATATTGGAAAGTTAAAAAACTGCCAATGCTTGTACAGAGTTATTCCTGGATAACCCAGAGTAAAGACGCAATATATAGTGACAAAACGTTACCTTACTTTCAATTAAGCTATTCTGCAATAGAATGCACACCTAAAGTTATCATTCGTAACTCAAATTGTAAAAATAATATCATTCTAAAACAAGACTTTTTAGAGCAACAAGCCACTACTTGGGAAAACTATGAACAGATTTTTACGGATGGATCAGTTCTAGACAAAAAACAGGCTGTGCTTTTTATCACAAAAATAAAAACATAATAAAAAAAATTAAATTACCAGATGGAGCTTCCATATACTCGGCTGAACTCTGGGCTATCCTGGAATCACTTAGATATTGTTTAGATTATGCAGATAATAGTAGATTTGTAATATTTTCCGACAGTAAAAGTTCATTGACAAAAATCGCCACCTGTGGCAACATTGCGCCTGACAACTATCTCCTTAGCTCTATATTAAATATGTACACAGAACTAATAAACAACTATAAGAGTATATATTTAGTTTGGATTAAAGCTCATGTAGGGATAACTGAAAATGAACTTGTCGACAAAGCAGCCAAAGAAGCCACAACTAGTGGCTCCTATTCAAATTTTAAACTCCCTCACTCAGACATAGTCTGTCATGCAAGAGCAAAAATGAGAGATGAATGGCAGGTGCAATATATAAACTCAGAGAAGGGGTTAAGATATAAGGCTAATTTTCCTAACCTAATTAGGGAATCTTGGTTTCGCAAAAAATCAAATAAAAATTTTATTAGAACTATATCACGTATTAGGAGTTTTCATGCATTGGTTCCAATGCACGTGAAACGAATAGGCCTTCAAAATGAAGAAAATTGCGAATGTGGTGAACTAGGAGACCTAGAGCATTATATCTTAACCTGCCCCAGATTCAAAACACATAGGGATACATTGTTTAGAAATATAATATCTCACATGGTAAGTTAACTCTGTCGATGTGTTTCTTGAGTGCCCCTTCTGTTGGATTTTTTTTGTTTTATTGTTAGATATTCATCTTTATAAGATGCCCAATCAATCAAAGTTTTATTAATTTGGATCAATTATTAAAAAAAAAGCATTGAAAAATAAAAAAAAATAGTAAAAATACACTTTTTACACAACAGTGTGCATTTTAAAGTGCATTGCACATCCTTTCATCCGTACGGATAGTGATTTTCCGGTTATTTATACCTTAAACTGAGACTTTATGCAAAAAAAATCTGATGGAGACAACATTTCTGGATTTTCAGGATTTTTTCTATTATTCCCAATGGACTAATAGGAATTAAGTGCTAATTGAGTGCTTTTAGGAACTTATTGGAATTTTCAAATATTTCTCTAAATTAAATAAAAAATTTCTTTTGTCAAAATTGTTTAAATTTTATTAATAACTTCTATGTAGGGACAATTTAGACAAATTAAAAATCCCTCAGTTCTCGTCGCTCATGTTTGATTCTGGTTAGTTAAAGCGGCTTTTATTTGGTTGGTTAACTCCCGCAAAGTTTTATATTTCATGTTTTTTTTAATTTTCAATTTTTTTACGTTTTTCCTCACCTGTGTACTTTTATTTCCTTCACACAATGCATATGTTGTTTTTTTTTTTCAAAAAAAGCCTAAATAAAGACGATCGTAATGTGACAGTATAATAATCTCGTAACTATCTTGTCCAGAATAGACAAGATAAAAAAACATATTTTTTGTCAAAATAAAAAAATCGTTGCGCATTCGCCATAATCGAGGTTGTAACATTTAAAAATTCTATTAAATTCCTAAAAGCACTCAGTTGGCATTTAATTACTATTTGATTTAACCATTAAAAAAGAAATTCTTTCATTATGGATCTGCTAAATTTTCGAAACCTGACAGACCCAGAGTTTTTTTCAATATTTTTAAAATCGTTAATGCACCTAATTTATTAATTGCGCACCTAAATAGCACTTAAAAAACCTAAATTTGATATAAATTTCGTTCCATTTTTTTTTTTTTTGAGTTGGGCTAGCCAAGTTTATATACGTGAAAAAGTCGCAAATATTTAATTTATTCTTAAGTGATTCTAGCTCAAACAACGTTTATTGGATTTGAAACATCCATACAGTTGACTGATGTTTAGTTTTCGGGGCATAGGCATTCATAATTCATCACCTGTTACGAAATTATACAAGTCTTTAAAAGAAACGCCATTGTACATTTTAGGCATTTGTTGGCACCAATTGACACGAGTATCTTTTTGAGATTTTCTCAGATTATGTAGGATCCAATAAAAACAAACTTTCTAACGGTTATAAAGTTATGCAAATATTTTATATACAGTATGTCGGCGAATGCGGTTAACAAGAGAACGAATGAACTAAAAATTGAAAGATACGAAAAAAAGTCATTCTTGGTAAAAAAATTCTGCTTGTCGAAAAAATATAAACTACAATGACAAAACAGATTGTTATTCTTAAAAATGCGAAACCATTAAATAAAACAGGAGCAAACAGTCGTTTTTTGGCCTTTTAACGTGAAATGATAAACAAAAAAGTTTGCTTTAAATTTATTTCTAATCCTGATTCCGAACTTACTGAAGAAAATTTAATTTACGAAAAATCAACATTTTTGTACGCATTTTACATTTTAATTTTTTTTTTACATTTTACATTTTTCTATTGTATATTTATTTTTAATAGTGTTTAGTAATGTAAAGGTAATAATCAAGTAAAAATAGTAAAATGCGTACTTGCAAAATCGTTGAGTTTTTTCATTTTTTTTTAATTCAAATTTTTTTCAGTAAGTTCGGATTTAGGTTAAGAAGTAAATTTGGAGCAAGTTTTTTATTTATTATTTCACGTTAAAAGGCCAAAAAATGACTGTTCCCTCTTGTTTGATTTTATTTTTTTTTGCATTTTCGAGACGCCCTGTATGATAAATTATTTTCTCATTGTAGTTCAAACTTTTTCGACAGGCAGAATATTTTATCAGGAATGACTTTTTTTCATATCTTTCAATTTTTGGTCCATTTGTCCTCTTATTAACCGCATCCGCGGACATACTGTATACTGGTACTAGTGCCTAAGGTTCCCCCTATCTTAAAGTATCTCACATGACGAAACTGCATTATTATTATTTGCACAGTATTAATGTTTTCTGACTTAAGTCGGGCAACCCCGATTAAATTGGTCATATCAGCGTTTTAGTCACCTATGTCTTTATAATTCACAAGTTAATTTTATTTTTTTACTGAGACACTAACAATACAAATCTCGCTCTATTAACAAAACTTTCTGAAAAAGGATATGGTTATGGAATGTCAAAAATTCTAGTAAAAACGTCAGGTGGCACCTTAAAACAGTATTACAAAGGCTCAAAATATAGGTGGTATACCAAAAAAATTATTGAAAAACTTGTAACAACAAAACTACAACAAATTATGTAACAAAAATGTGTTCATAAATAAAAAACAACTAACCAATATTTGGTTTTTACGACACCAAATAGCGCATCTCTGCTTTCATTTAATTATCTAAATGATGCTTGAACTGAAAACTCCTACGACTTTGAAAATTAATTTTAAGAGTGGTTTTTAAATTTCTTGTATACTTTATATCAATTAAAAATATACCTTACTTTGCTAAAAACCTTGGCTTAAAGAAGATTCAAAATATAACGCTTTTTCATTAAACACATTTTAAGATAAAGCAAGCATAAATATAATTTAATTTTTTATATGCTTAATATGTCTACTTTCAATTAAAATAAAATTCCTTTTTTCTAAGATGACTCTATAAAAAATAAGTTATTTTATAAAAAGAAACTTAAGACAATAATTCTTAGGGAGGCAATACCATTACCGAACTAGTTACCAATGTTGACTAAAAGGGCATCTAATTTTGTCAAAGATATAAACGCAACCTAACATGATTATTTATGATATAAGTGCTAAAAGTGACATTTTATTTTGTAAGAAGGAAAGTTTGGAACAAGACGCCGAAGGCGGAGTGTTCCATGCCTTTAAACAAAATAAAATCAGTTTTAGCACGTATATTACACACTTTTTTCTACAAACACCATTTGAAGTCCAAATTAATTATTTTTTTATCGACGACATTATTATTATTTTAAAAATCCAATTTTATCTAATTTATCTATGATTGCTAAGGTAAAAAAATCGAAGTTGTTGATTTGTTTTTGTCGACAAGTAACGTCAAATAATCGCGAATTCTTGTGCGATGGAAAGTGATCGAGAAAATTAATTTCTTTCGGTGGAAATCGAAAAAACTGCCAATAAAGCTACCTTTGAATTATTGCGTAGTAAGCCAAAGCAATAATACGAATTTACATACGATCGTTTGGTGTGATTAGAAAAATGTAAGTGGCAAGAATGCCAGTGAAGAAGTGCTCAGTGCGTACTTTGAAGAAAAGTTCAAAATATGAAAATCGACTACGCTCTGGTCAAATTACTCCATGTTAAAGGCGATGATGACATAAATAATCAGGACATAAGCAGATATTACAAGCTAATTGCCTTTTTAAAGCGAAAGGGTAAAAGATATCGACCGAACAAGTAAACAAATATTGACAAGAGAACAAATCGACATATTTCTCGCAGAAGCGCCGGATGAAATATATCTTATGCAAAAAGTAGCCACAATTTTCGGTGTATTTGAAGCCTGTCGTCGAGAAGAACTGTGTAGTTTGACATTAAAAAACATCAAAGATTTGGGAACTTCACTAATTGTGCATATACCGGACACAAGAACTAATGTGCAACGAACCTTTGTAATTAGTGATACCTTGTATATGAACTATTATAAAAAGTACATAGCCCTTTGTAGAAAAAATATTAAATACATTTTTCGCTGTGTGTTTATCCGCATTCATGTTTTGCTAGCTAAGATCACTTATTAATTGAATATTTGAGATTAATTATAAAACTGTCGATTACAAACGCACAGACCTCGCGGTAGTAAGCCAGGCATTTAAACTATTTAATACGTCTAAAATCACTGACATGGACTAATTAGTAATGGTAGTAAACATATTGTTCCAGGCCTACGTGTTTACGCTAATTTTGGCTTTGATCGCCATTCCGCCTGTTAGGCATCACGGCAGGCGTTAAAAATTATGTTGCACAAGAAAGGGGAAGCGTGTTAATCTAAATGTGACTATGCATTTGCACGTTGCATTTCAAAACCTTTTTAAAATATTTAATTTTTGTTTTTAATAGTTTTTTTTAATTGTAGTAAAAATAAATTTAAATATGTATCCTAGTAACTAAATATATTTTTAGCTTAATTTTTTGAAAAACGAAAAATTTTAAAACCCCGTATATTTGGGTAAATTAACTTTTTTTTTGCGGACATGCATAAAAATCGCTTTATCACTAAAAATGAAAACTTAACTTTTATTTTTTTTATTTCTTTAACAAAAAGTGTTAGGTTTACCCAACACAGCACAAAAAATAAAATACTTAAATATTTAGGCAGGTACTTATAAAGTTATACGCTCTTTACTTTCTGAGAAAATCTCTCAATAAAAATATTTATGAACTTTTTGACGACTTTTTTGGCATTAAAATAAAAAAAACAATAATTTTATGTTTTATAAAATAAACTACGTATAAGAACAAATTCCACAGCCTCACAAAAAAAAATGTTCGGACTTGTGGGTCGGACATATGTATTCCCATGTATTTTTCGACGCTGAATCCGATTCCTCAGAAATGGCCCTCTACGTCTGGAGTTGACCCTAGGGGCTAAAAAAAAATGGCCTCTATAGGGCCTGAAAGATGGATTCCGGGATGAGGCGAGTTCGAAGGTGCATTCTCAAGTCAAAGCTATATTTGTGGTCAAAAAGTTTATGGCCATTTAAAATTTCACTTTTAGGACCGGGAAAATGACCCCTTAGGGGGTCGCCGCAATCGCTACAGTGGTATTTTTATATACTTTCAAACTCTGGAACTCAGACTGTGCTCAAAAAGTTTATGGCCAACTGAAATTCCCTGTTTGGGACCGGAAAAATGAACCATTAGGGACCGAAAAATCGTGTTTCGGATGCCGCAATTGCAACGGTGGTATTTTATATACTTTTAAATTCTAGAACTCAGACAGCTATCAAAAAGTTTATAGCCAACTGGAATTCCCCGTTTTGGACCGGAAATCATGTTTTGGATGCCGCAATCGCAACAGTGGCATTTTTATGTACTTTTAAACTCTGGAATGACTGTGCTCGAAAATTTAGTGTAAAGAAATACATGGAAAAAGGATTGGAATCGATGAATCGGCCATTCAAAATCTTTTAGATACCTGGAAAAACTATTACTCAGAAGTAATTCTTGAACTAGTTGGTTGGTTTGGTTTAAAGTGAGTGGGTATAACACCCTTCCACCGCGACCGATCGGTCTATTGTGGCTCACACCTTTTTATATTTCTCCCACCAGGTCCAGACTTTTAATAAACCTGATGATCCTGTTGGGAGAGAGATCTTTCACCTCCCCCGGCAACAAAGTGTCATTGCCGAGAATTGCGAATCTGAGTAGTGCCATTGCTGGGCACGAACACAGTATGTGTTCTGCCGATTCATCCCCCTCCAGGCACTTGCACATGCGGCACTCGGCGTCTTCCTCTAGGCCGATCTTGTGTATGTGATATTTTAATCTGCAGTGTCCCGTGTACAGTCCCACTAGAGTTTTAAGGTATACCCTTGATTACTCCAGTAGTTTGACAGTACATTGTTGGTTCGGTGGGCTTATAAAGGCCTTCGAGTGTCTGAGACCCGGAAGCCCATGCCAGTACCGAAGATTTTCTCTTTGTGTCCAAGCTGATATGAACTGCTTGGCCATTCCATTAGATATACCGTTGACCGGTTCCGGCCCTGTGAATTTTGTATCCGCCACCCTTTTGGTGTGTCCAGGTATCCACAGTAATGTAACCTTGTTGTTTTGACCTAGTTTGGTCAGCGCAACCTTGCAATTCCAGACGGTTTTTGAATTGCACCGGCTAGATTCAAGAGCCTTAAGAGCTGCTTGACTATCGGATAATATTTTAACTGTCTTACGTGTGCAGTGCCGATCAACCAGCGATCTAGCACACATCTCTTGAACTAAGGCGTGACCCGAGCGTGATGGAACCTTCTTGACCTTAAACCTACTTGCAGAAAATATTTCCAACCCCGTCAGGGGTGAGAATACCACTGTTGCGATTGCGGTGTCCGAAACATGATTTATCGGCTCCAAAGGGGCATTTTCCCGGTCCCAAACGAAAACTTTCAGTTGGCCATAAAGTTGCTATTGCGACGTTAAAGACATGGTTTTTTGGCCCTCAGGGGGTTATTTTCCAGTTCTAAAACGGGGAATTAAAGTTGGACATAAACTTTTTGAGCACAGTCTGAGTTACATAATTTAAAAGTACATAAAATACCAATGTTGCAATTATGGCCTCCGAAATACGAATTTTCGGCCCCTAGGGGGTCATTTTCCCGGCTCCAAACGGGGAATTTCAGTTGGCCATAAACTTTTTGATCATAAATCCAGCTTTGGCTTGAGAATGCACCTTCGACCTCTCCTCATCCCGGAATCGATCTTGCAGGCCCTATGAAGGCTATTTTTAACCCCTGGAGCCAATTCCAGACGTGGAGGGCCATTTCTGAGCTCAGTACATAGGAATACATATGTCCAACCTACAAGTCCGAACATTTATGTTTTTTGTGGGGCTGTGTTATTAGTCATTTAGTTACCTAAACTATGTATTTATTGTAAATTAAAAGTATGTGTTTATTTTAACAGGATCAAGTTCCTGGGACTTATTTTGTTTTTTTTTTGGTTTTTTCAATTTTTGCTTAAATGTCTTTCTATTTCAGTAAGAATTTGTATAAATCGGAACAATTTCGGAATTAGCATGGATGTGACGTGTGATTACAAATGAATTTTTAAGTAAACTAGATTGAAATGCAATGTTTATCTTTTAATTAATCGAGTTTACCTTGACACAAAAAGTGTGGTAATTTTCCCCAACGCTTTTTTAAAACTCTTTCCGGCCCCTGGTCACCCTACAAACTAGGACACATTCGGGGAAGTCCAGGCGAATGGCAGCCCTTGTTGTGTCGCTTTGTGAACAAATAAAATTACATTTAAATATTATATCTTTCGTAACAATTTCTTAAAACATTTTATTATAACTAGCAATATTAACATATCCGCTAATATGATGATAATGAATTTTAAATGGACAGAAAGTTGTGATTACCTTTATTATTATAATTAAACTGCATTTTTTACATATAATAAATTAATAGTATATGATTATTTCCATGAAACAAACCTAAAGCCCCTTTTTAAATTAAAATGTTGATTTTGTGTTTAATTTAAAATAAAAAAATTTGGTTTTTAAAACTCTGTTATAAAAAAATAGAAAGTAACAGGTATTTCTTTATTTTACTCGTAAGCAATACCTTAGACAGAATTAAAATTTCCTATAAAATAACGGGCACAATTCATAACCTAGACTAATCAAAGTGTATATAAATTAAAAATGAATATTATTTTTCTTACCCTTTCCGCAAATATCCAATAAACCAAACAGACCAAACAAAATTAACTATTATAATAAGTCTTACCTACAGCTTGTTTTGAAAAATTATTAAAATTTTGGTATATTTAAAGCACTTAATAGTTATTTATAATATAAGTATTAAATGTACAATTTTAAGGCACCAATGTGAAAGTTTGCAGAATGAGTAAAGCTAATTCTGCAACTCACATGGGTCCCTTAAAACGTACTTTTAACACAAATATTATACAATATTTTTTCTACAAACGCAAAAATTTAATAATTTAAAAATTGGAAGATATAGTTTTACATAGCATCGTATATAAAAATTATTGAAGTTGGCATTTATTTATGAATTCTAACAACCGTTGTTGATGTTGGTTTACTTCAAATTTGATACATCGTGTCAATGCGGCTTTTTCTGTTCAATTCACCTCAACTACGGAGAATGCTAGAACTGTAAAGAAAATTTGATTTTTAAGTTGGTTAAATTGTAAAATTAATATAAATGTCAGTAAATAAATAAACGTTGACGTTACCTTTCAAAATTTTACATTTCACTTTTAACACTAGTGCTTAAAAATATTGCTTTATTGACAATAATAAAAAAAAACTACGTCAAAAAAAAATAATATAAATGAGATTAATAAAAAAAAAACCAAATCGGTAATAGATATTTAACCCACAAAGGTATTTTAAAGGTGTTTAATGAACATCGGGGCAATTTAACGTTAAGGGATGAAATCATTAATCGCCAGTTAATGCCCAATTTTTTTACAATATTTTTTCGACCATTGTTTTGGTATTAAATCGAGAAAATCATAATTTTTCTTGATTTTTTTTTGCGATATATTTTAATTTTAGAGTCAGTGTTTTGTTTTTTATATTTTAAATTGTCTGTACTATAATCGTTTATTAATAAAAAAGTATGCATTAATAATGGCTAATAATGTATGATTTTTTATACACTAATAATACTCATAAACAATCGCCGAAAACAAATTGTATGAAGTTTCTTTTCGTATCCATAATATTAATATATTTTTTTTAATATTGTAAAACTTAAAAATTTATTTTAATTTCTTCAAATACATTTTTGACAAGGTAAAAACGATGTGAAACATTTATTTTAAAGTACTTTTAACTTTTAGCCTGCCTGATTTTAATAGAAGCATAAATGTACGTTTGTTTCTTGGAGTGTCCTTAATAAATTTATTTTCCCTAAAAAAACATTTTTAATACTTTTTCAAAAACAAACATTTTTAAAGTTATTACCAACAGTTAAAAAGTTTGTTTAGTCTAATTATACACAAGAGTTTTATTTTCGTTTTTTGAATAAAAGATTTTACCTTTAAATTATGTTATGACATTGGGTACTTTTAATTTCAGACAAGTTTTTTAAATAATATTTTTTGTTAGATCTACACACGGGTTTTAAATAAATAATTAAATAAACCATTTCCATAACCCCATACATTAAAAAATTAAAGAAAAGCATCCCGAATAAAGCCAGCCAATAAAATTATCCAGGAAATATTTTTAAATTTACAAGTTAAGCACAATAAAACGTATTTCCAATAGTCGATATACAACACATTTTTGGTATTTCATAAGTACAAAATTAAAAACTTATATGTTTGCTAATTTTATATTTTTTAAAAGTTTTATAAAAACGAACTTCAAAAAAGAGATTTCACCTAATACTTATATTTAATTAATTTCCAACATAATGTCATCTAAAAAACATATACTATTTAAAATTTATTTTTGTATTACATTTTTTCACTTTATTTTAACTTTAAGATTACAGAAACGTTTAACTAATAACTAATTCAGTGTCAAATTCGGTAAACTTATCTTAGACTTAGGCTATAGCTTATAGTTTATTTTCGATTAGTTGGGAATAAGACTAATATACAAATATTTCTTTTTTATATGTACAACAGTTTTAGCTATTATATGCTAACTAAGCTATTATAATTGTATTTATTTATCAAGTCTAATGTTATCTTCGAAAAATTACTCATAATTCCTCTGTCAAGTCCACAGAATTTTTAACTGAGGTTATTTGTTTCGGCTGAATTACTTAAAATAGCTGATTTTTAGATATGAAAAGTATTCTATGGTTTTAAAAAGCTTACAAAAGCTTTTTTAAACATTAGAATAAATAAATTAATTAAACTTATATTAAGGATGTGCAACAAGTGTGCCCATGGCAAATTTGTCGCATTAATTTGCAAGTAACTAGACAAATTGTTCATCCTTACCTTTTTAACAAATTACGATTAGCAAATTATTTATATTTTTAATAAAATTAAAATACTTTAGAGTACTTACCCTTAAAAAAAAGTTAATAAAACTTTTTAATGGCCAATTAAATATATACGCTAACCAGTTTTTCGAGCTTGTGGTTTAACCAAAGAAAAAAATTAATTGTTTTATTAATTCCTATTTTATTAACAAAATACTATATTTTCTTGTTTATTATTTGTTTTAAAAAACTTTTGTTAATGTTGTATGTAACGCATAATATGGCTACTTTTTAACAGAGTTTTCCTTATTTCCAACAATGATGAGTGACTGAACAAAACCGAGGATTTCCAATATTTATGTTCAGCCAAGCGACGTACAGAAATCCCTACGTCAGACCCTTCTCTCCCAAAGTTAAATTTCTCTTTGCTTTTAAAATGGAGGTCCAATATTTTAATTTACGAAGGTTTATTATTTTTTTATTTTAAATTTATGTGCTTTTAAATTGCTTATTTTAATTATTTCAGCACTTTGATTTCACTTTTTATATTGAAAGCAGTTATGCAATACCAAAAAAAATATCATTTATAAAAAATAGGGTAATTATTACTTACTGTGATAAAATATTGTTGCATTTAATGTTTAGGAAAAATGTTTGTTTTCAAGTTTTAGATAATATTAATTATAATTTGGTGGATATCATATTTGGATCGACTTTTTTCTTTTTTTAGTACTTACTAGATGAAAAGCCTGTCTCCGCCAGGCGAGAGACAATATTAAGTAGCCTCTGTCTTCGTAAGACGCCTTCCGTACGGCTAACGGTAAAAAAACACTTTTTTGCTCCTATTTTTGTCCCGGGGGCGAAATCCAAAAAACGGGCTTCGTTAGGTTCTAGCCACTGCTAAAGACTACCATTATGCCAAATTTCATGATTTTAGCTCAAGCCATAACTTCAGAATCACGTGGACAGACAAATAAATATAATATATATATATATATATATATATATATATATATATATATATATATATATATATATATATATATATATATATATATATATATATATATATATATATATGTTAACTCGATAATTGCACAATATTTTACTTTTATAATTCAAAAATTAAACTGACATAATAACGGTCTAAAATAATAGTAACTCTAATACAGCAAATCCTTAGGTATTTATAATAAAATAAATGCGGCGTCAGCATAGTTCCCACGTAAAACATCACGTTTTGCAACTATGCTGATTTAGCTTCTTAGAAATATGGAGTCAAATTGCTATTGCGAAATATTATACTTATGTGAACAAATAATGTTAGTTATTTTCGCATATAACAACTCCCCCCATAAGAAAAAGTTAATGCTCTGCGTTAACTTTTAGTGATTGTCCCTAAGTTCGAAAGCTTCTTCTTCTTGGGGATGAATGGGCGGCCTTCTTCTTCCTAGGACGCTGGGTAGTCTCAATCGAGGATGTTTTTGGGGGAGGTGGTCCTGGTGGGAATGGTCTATTTTCGTCTGAGTGTCCTCCAGTAAGACTAGGTAGCTTCTTCTTGCGACATTTGCAGATGATATACAGGGTGATAAAAGCGGATATTAAAGTAATTGTAAAAATTGTGAACCAGGATAGATGCTTTTGTATGAAGGGTTGGTTCATAAGTCGATCGAGTTCTTCAGCATATTGGTCCAGTTTTGCTGGGCTACATTGAAGTCTTCCATATCGATCTTGCTGAGTTTAAGAGGTTTTAAGTCAGGAGTATGGATTTTTGAAGAAATATTTTGGCAACAAGTAAATGGAATTTTGACTGGGTGATTCTTGTATGTTACTTTTTGATATCTATCTATTAGATATGTTGACTGAACCGAGTGCTCCCGATAAAGGCATGGCATCCAGGCTGGAGTTTCAATAGGGAATTTGTATTGATGATTTTGGTTTGGACTTCTCTTCCCTCACATTTTACTGTGACTGGTAATGGGTCCGTTATGGTGATAAGCCAATAATTGCGATCGACTTCTTTGACGTTGTATTCTTTCGCCGCAAGGATTAGTACTTGGCAGGTTTTTGGCACGTAGTTTTCGGCTTCAGGAGTTGCGCTTCACACATGGCTTCACTATCGATGGGGTAGGGCAGAACTGTGGAACAGATTTTCTTGCCTTGGTTGAGAGTTTTGCATTTATCCAGATTTCGAAAGGATACGTACAACATTGAGTCATCGTCTTTCGCGATATATTTGTGTGTTATTGGAATTACATGGTAGAAACCTGTTCGATTATCAAATATTGGTATGGGATAAAGATGATAGAGGGTGTATGATTCGGGCTCTACTAGGGGTATTTTGAGGATAAAGACCACTTTTGAGTCTGATTGATAAGCTTCTAGTTCTATTATATCGATATACTGGGCTATGCTAGAGGAGTATACAGGTAGGGGAAGGTTTTTTTCTTTATTGACTGAGAGATCTGTTGTAATGATTGGACCAAATCTGTTGGAGTAATTATTGAGCTATGTAGAATATTTAAACGCGCAAAAGAAATCGCATTTAAAACGTCATTAAGAAAGTTTTCTACAAATGAATAACTTTCCATTAGTGATTCACAATATTCCAAGGTCCTTATTTGTGCGTAATAAAAGTTTCGTTTAAATCTTTATTAAATGTCTCTTCGTCAATTTGTAGTTTTTGTATGGTTGAGTTAAAGTTTCTTATAACCGATGTTGTCACCGAAATTTGGTTTTTTAAAAGGTCTTCTATATGTCGTTCGTCTTGTGTTATTTTGTTTATGCAATCGTTAAAATAATCACCGTCTGAAGCATCAAGGTTTCCCGTAATTGATTTCCAAACAGTACCTGCTCCGTTAAAGATGCCTCGTTTTTCTCTATATATGTAATTTTGTGTATCAGCAGAAATTTCTTTGTATTTTTGATTAACAGAATCTGAAATTTGGTTAAGAAGACTAACATGTGTTTGTACTTCTGTTTTAAAGGATACCATTCGGGGTGTTTCCACGTAAATAAAAGCATCTAGAAGTTGATCTAAAATTTTATCGTTACTAGCAATTATTTCTTTAATATTTGATAAATCTTTATAGACCAGGAGCGTCCATTTGTCGTTGGAGATTTTCAAATTTCCTGCTTCGTGGAAGAAGATTCCTAAGGTATTTTGTATGGGCGTCAATGTAAATTGGGCAAGGGCTACCGAGGAAAGCCCTAGATATCTGTAAAGAAGAAACGCTAGTCATAATAGGGTTTTAACCTATCGAAATTGACTTTCGTATTTTGTTTAGTTTGGGGTTAAGGAGAATAGCTGAATTTTGAAAAAGTTCTTTAATTTCAAAAGGTCCGTTAAATTTATTTTTGTCCTTGGTTTTAATTTGGGATTCTTTAAGGTATACCTTATCACCAACTTTATATTCAGGGGTATTGGGAGATTTCGCTTCGTCGAACCTAACTTTTGCTTTCTCCTTTTGCGTAAGCGTTCTTTCTCTGGCAAGTTTGTAGTAGTACTCCATTTTGTTATTCAAGTCTCTTACATATTTAGAAATTAGTTTTTCTTGGTTATACAAGGTCTCTGGAGGTCTACTGGATGTGTGTCCAAAGATAAGTTCATATGGCGTAAATCCATGTGTCTTATTTTGGGTGTTGTTATAGCAAATAGTGGCATATGGAAGTACGTTGAAAGGGTGTTCGTGGGGGTTTTCCGCTTTATTTGCCCGTATCATTTCTGATAACGTGGCGTGGAACCTTTCAATTGAGCCATTGGATTGTGGGTGTCCTACGCTTGAAAATGTGAGTTTTATGTCGAAGAGTTCGCATAAATCTTTCTTCAATTTGTTGTCAAACTCGCGCCATAGTCGCAGTGAATTCTAAGGGTGTTCCATAGTGTTGGAAAAACACTAACAGGGTGTTAACTATGGTGTTTGATTTTTATCGGTCAATGGATAGGCTTGTGTAAATTTGGTAAGTTCATCCCGTATAGTTAGGGCGTAGTTTCTTTCCGGGTATTCGAAAATATCGATATTTATTCTTTCAAAAGGCGTCTTAGGTGTCTCCGTAATGACAAGAGGGGTGCTTAGGTTTTTCCTACATATTATAACTTTTGGCACGTTTCACATTTTTTATAAATTTTTCAACGTCTTTAGTTAAGTTGGGCCAATGATATTTACTTTTATAAGCCTAACTGTTTCATTTATACCGCGATGCAAATTACTTTTACCCATATGATAATGCTCTAGAATATTTGGTATTTCTTCTTCGCTTGGGGTTCTAATGATATCTTGACAAATTTTAAGTTTAATGTCTTTGTCGGCAAAAATAAATGAAAAAATTTCTAAGATGGGAAGTTCTAAATTATTTTCTATACAATAGGTTTTGTCAGATGGAAATTCGTTTTGATTTTGGAATAAAATGAAAAATAAATGTTGCACCACAGATCCAGGATCAAAAGGTAAAGGAATAATGAAGTACGAACGGTTTTTGACTGACTTACTAGAAGTAATGTTAACTTTATTATGATCGAGTTTGAGGTTTTCTTCAAAAATGTCGTCTAATATTTTGTGATGCATTTCTTGAAGTTTGTTTTCCCAGAAAAATGTTACGATATTTTTGTTTGAGTTGTCAAGTAGCTGGGAATTTGATGTTTCTACTTTGGAATAGTCTATTAGGGATTGGGTGTTATATAGTCTAACGAATCTGTTAAATTCGGAAGTAAGGAGTTCGTCGTCTATATCGGGATTTTCCGTAGGCTCATTTTCGGATTCATCTTCTTCGTTCGCGGCGTAAACTAACATTTTTGATTGGAAGTTAGCGCACTCTTGGAAATGGTTAATACGTATTCTGGATAGTGCGTCCGCGTTTTTATTAATTTTTCCTGCTCTATATTCGATTTTATAATCGTACTCTTCGAGTTTAAGGCGCCAACGAGCTAATCTGCTACCTGGATCCTTAATTGAGAAGAGCCAAGTGAGAGGCCTATGGTCAGTAATTAGAGTGAATTTTCTCCCAAAAAGATAGGGGCGGAAGTGTTTCACTGCCCAAACAATAGCTAGTAATTCCCTTTCGATCGTTGAATATTTAGTTTCAGCGTTACAAAGGGTTCTAGAAGCGAAGGCTATTGGGAGGTCCTTGCCTATAGGGCCTTGGGAGAGGACAGCGCCTATTGCAAAGGCACTTGCATCTGTTGTTAAGAGAAAGGGTTCTTCGAAATTGGGATATGTAAGAACAGGGTCTGAGATAAGGGCATTTTTAAATCTTCGAATGCGGATCTACATTCGGTATCAAAGCAAAATTCGACGTCTTTCTTCAGAAGTTTGGTAAGGGTTTTGACGTTTTGGCGAAGTTGGGAATAAAGCGCCGATAGTATCCAACTAATCCTAAAAAGGATTTTATATCTTTAGAAGATTTGGGTTCTGGAAAATTTTTGATGCACTCGACTTTGGAGGGATTTGGCTTAACACCGTCTTTGGTTACTAAATGACCAACGTAAGCGACTTCCTTTCTGAGAAACTCGCATTTGTCAGGCTGTATTTTTAAATTGGCCTTTCGAAGACGTTTAAATACCTCTTTAAGTCGATCTATATGTTCATGTATTGTTGGAGAATAGACGATTATGTCATCCATGTACACTAAGCATCTCTCGTTCTGAACGCCGAGGAGAATATTGTCCATGATTCTTTGGAAGGTGGACGGGGCGTTCTTCAAACCAAAGGGCATACGAACAAATTCGTAATGTCCATTTTCGATGGAGAATGCCGTTTTGGGAATGTCCTCGGGATTGATCTCAATTTGATGAAATCCAGACGCGAGATCAAGCGTCGTAAAATATTGACATTTGCCTAGTTGGTCTAACAAGTCCAAGATATTTGGGAGAGGATAACGGTCATCAACTGTGACCTCGTTTAATTTGCGGTAATCTATAACGACACGCCATTTTTGTTTGCCAGAAGCGTCGAGTTTTTTAGGTACTACCCAAACAGGAGAAGACCAGGGTGAAACAGCAGAAGGGCGAATGATGCCTTGTTCCAACATTTTGTTGGTTTGGTTCTTAACTTCCTCTTTGTGGACTTGGGGATACCTGTAAGACTTTGTGAAGATAGGGCGAGCGTTGTTTGTTATGATGGAATGTTTAACCTCGTTTGTAAATGTTAGGGAATCGCCTTCAAGATAGAATATATCAGTAAAGTCTAAACAAAGATTTGTTATCAATTCTTTTTCTTCCGAGTTTAAGTGTTCGGTTCTTAATTGATTTTTAATTGTTTGAACTCTGTCAACTTGAAAGGTATTAGGCTCGTTTTGAGTATTAAGGTTTAGTATGGTCTCGCTGGGGGTAAAAGGTTCAATAGAAAGATCGAAAAGTCGATATTTTTGGTATTACGTTGGCATTAATTATAGTAGTAAAAATTCACCCTTTTCGTTAACGTGTACAAGCGCGTTTGGTAACCTAACCTTTTCTTTTTCTTGAGAATGTAAAATCGCGTCAACATTTTTTAAGTTACAAGTTAGTTTAAAATCTTTTCAGTTCGACCGTCTATTAAAATTTTATTGTTGCTTGAATTTGAATTATCTGATTTTATTATAGGGTTAGAAACTTTATGTAGGGGTATAGTCTTAAAATTGGTGATAAGATTTTTTGATTTCAAGGTCTATAATGCATTCATAGTGTTTCTAAAAAATCAAGACCAAGGATGCCGTCAAAATCTATATCTAAATTATAAATAAATACTTTGTGGGAATCACCATTAAAAAAAGGGTAAAAGGGTTGACTGCGAAATAGACAGTTTTTGATTAGTTACCCCCTTGTACTGTGACTTTTTTCCGGAGTGCGATTTAAAGTTTTTTACTGTTTTTTCTTTAAAAATAGAAATGCCAGCACCGGGATCAATGAGTAGTTTAAATGTGTTTGTGACGTCATGGATAAGGGAAAGATTTTTTTGAATTCACTGTTAGAGGGGTTTAAAAAAAAGGTTTTCCCGGGAAATTTTGCCGGGTCCATGTTGTCCAGATTTAATGTTTGGGTCTGGGTCGGGGTGTCGCAATAGGTTTGTCGTTTCCGTCATATTTCCCGGGGGGGTTTGTGTTCCTGAGGGGGGTAAAAGAAAATTTTCATAGTCTTGAGAGTCGGGGACTGATGCGGTTTGTTCTTCGAAAGTTTGAAAATTTTTATTCGGGGTAGTCATTTGTTATTATCCGTATAGTAGTCATTCTAGTCATAGTTTTCACAATATATTTCATTGTCTAAGTTTTCTGATGTGCCCTTTGTTGGTTTTTAGGAGTAGTACGGGTTTTTTATGACATTTGGGCGAACTTGGGTATTATTTTTCTGAATCGCAGGAGGCCTAGGGTTATTTTGGAAAAGGATTTGTTCTAAATTGTTGAGATGATTGTGGATTTTGGTTTTTGGAGAAGGGGGCCTTTTAAAAAGTGTATTGCTATTTTGAAAAATATTCGGGCGGGGGTTTTCATTTGGGAGTAGCAATCTGAGGCTAAAATTTACCGTTTTTTGTCCGCATTTAAAGCAACGATTGACTTGCATATTTGGCTTTCTTGGGTTTTTTGTGGGGGTTTTTGGGGTTGTTTGTCTTTCTTTTTTTGGGGTTTTAAAAACGACAAGTAGCCTCAAGCGAGACTAGGCGTCAAGGGGGACCTGGGGTTTTTTCCCGCCGGATTATTTGACCTAATTTAGGTTCAAGACCGTTTTAAAAAAGTTTAATGTTCATGGTATTTTTGGGGAGGTTTGGGGGTTTTTTTTATCGTTAGTAGATTCGGGTTTTTTTTAAATTTGCCAACATTTTCGCGAGATTTTAAAAAGTAAAAAGGCCGATTACCTTCCCCCCCTGCGCCAAAACACTTTTAATTTAAACGCAACCAATTTATTTATTTTTTTTAATATGGTACCTATAAAACACCCATTTTGGGTCGTATATCATTCAATATATTTATTCTTATAAAACCCCTTTAGACTTCCAAAAAGAAAATGACGAAAGTCTAGCTCAAGATTTTATTAAACATAAATCACATTTGAAACACAGTGTGGCATAAGGGCTCAAGGCATTATGGAATAACGAAAAGAAAGAGGAGTAAGTACCTAAATCATTTTATAGAGGACTCATATTTTATGTTGAAGATGGGATTGAGAAAAGCGTTTAAGGAAAAGTAATTATTTTGCAAAGGTAGGTTTATGGCTGACAGCAAAATTGGTTTATTTTCCATTTACTTTGATAGGGCTGTTTTAAACCTAAAAGAATTTGATATCTTAAAAGATGCAATAGTTTTTTTACATTGCAAGTGAGTTGATTGACATGATAACAATAACGAGTGTAAAACATTAGAATAAGGAGGTCGTAGACCTAGTCGTTTTAATTACACAAGTGTGTAACGTGACACCTTTTTTATTATCAAAAGGGCCTAAAAGCTTTAGATATCTTATACAGGGTGTCTCACGACGAAATGCGGCGATTTATATATGAAAAGTTTTGAAAATTTGACAGCGTCGATGGGGGCAAAATATTTTCAAGATGAAACCACCTGTATATTATCACATTTTTGGATCGTGCGTAAAATTTCAAAAAATTTCCAATATAATATCCTACACTTAAAGCGCACCGCGCTTATGTCAAAAATGACGTGTGCAGGCTCTAGAAAAACTGCCAGTTTTACCTATAAAGAAACTTTTATTATTTTATTTGGATTGAATTTATTATTTTTTTAATGAAAACCCCTAAATTTTATAATTTTATTTTATAAGAAATTAAAAATTAAGGTATTTTCGTATTAAGTTGTTTATTCCGAAAATTTTTAGTTTTCAAAATATTGCCAATTTATTATTTTTATATGGTGATTTTGCTGCGGATTAAGTTTAATTAACTATTAGTTGGCCATGACGGTGCTATTTGGAATTAACTGATTGCTTAAGAATTGTGCTTTCATTAACCATTTTAAAATTGTCATAAATCATGATGGGGCGCTTAAATTATACGGACAATGATTATTTAACTTTGTTTATTATCTATGGAGAATATGACAAAGTTTTGTCAAGAACATGTGACGTATTTGCTAATAGATATCCAGAGAAACAAAAACCATTTCCGAACAGTGTAAAACAAATATTGGAAAATTTTAAAAATTATAAAACCGTTAAGGCACCGTTTCATAATAAAAACCAATTATTAATTTGAAATCGCCAATTTGGGATATTTTGAGGCATCTTTAAGATATCTGGCCCTACAAACAGGAATCTCCAAAGACTTATTCATAGAATTCTTTTAAAACACTATTTCCAACTCCATTCCATTTCTGGTTCAACACCTATAGGACACTGATCTACCCCGAGGAGTGCAGTTTTGCGAATTCATCTTAACAATGTTTTCTGAACAGTATAATTTAGACGGACAAATCAAAATTCACTAAAAATGGCCTGTTCAACAGACATAATTTTCACTTCTCGTCTGATTCAAATACCTATGCCATGGGATTGCGAAATCATCAAAACACCTAGAAATTTAGTGTGTACTGTGCTGTAAGAAATGATGAAGTAGTAATATTACACTTTTATGACGAAAACTTAAATGGTTTTGAATTTGTTGCCGCTTTTGTTATTTAAATTACGGAATAGTTGTTTTAGGGAAAGGACATTTAAATATACTACACCTTTTAGATAATGAGTATTTAAACAATTTACCGCTAGCTGATCATAGAAATTTTTTTACCAGCATGATGATACCGTCATGGCCAACTAATCGTAAATTGAACTTAAAATCCGCAGCAAAATCGCCATATAAAAATAATAAATTGGCAATATTTCGAAAACTAACAATTTCTTGGAATAGAATTTTTTTATGAACTTACCTTCATTTTTTAATACTTACTAGGATAAACTTAGGGGTTTCCGTTAAAAAAAAAGATTTTTGATAGTTTTCTTATTCTAATTTTAAACCTTATTTTTTGAACAGCATGTATTAAATTATTATAAAAATCTATTTATTAATTATTTTAATTCAAATTAAATAATTAAAGTTTCTGTATGGGAAAAGTTATCAGTTATTCTATAGCCTACACACGTCATATTTGACATAAAAATTTAAATATGTCAAAATCGGTGCTACATAAAAATAGGACATTATACAGAAAATTTGTCTAAAATATTATGCAGAATCCAAAAATGTAATAATATACAGGGTGTTCTATTTAAAATTAGAAAGTTTTACCGATAGTGGGTGTCTGATATGAAGGATTCCATTTTGAATAGCCCTGCATGGGCTAAAGGATTTAAAGTAAGCGAATTTAAGTTTTTTCGACGACCAGAAAGTTTTTATTCGGGAATACGTAAGAATATGTCAAATAAACGCTAGGAGCATTAGAAACAAGAAGCTAGAAATTGATGTTTTTCTTAATAACATTTGCCCTCCTTTAGTTAGTATAAATGAACATTGGTGTGGCGAATCAGAAATAAACTCTTTTGTATTAGAAAATTACAATTTATGTAGCTATTTTTTTAGATCTGAACTGCGGGGTGGTGGGGTTGCCCTGTTTGCCAGATCTGACATTAGAGTAAAACCAGTAACCTTTAATCTTCAAAATGTTGAACAAATTTTTGAATATACGGCTTGCCAGTTTAAAATAAATAATAAAGTGGCTATATTTTCATCCGTCTATCGCTCGCCAAGTCATAACACGAACAACTTACATCTGTTTTTAGAAATGTTGAAAAAGCTTATTAGCTTGGCTTTTAAAATGGCGTCCTTTGTCTTTTTGGGTGCAGATTTTAACATAGATCAGTTGTCCGACGTGGCTGGTGCAATCTGAAATCTTCCATTAATCAGCCGACCAGGTATGCTTCAGGCTCCCTGCTGGATAATATCTATACAAACTACAACAAAATTTTTGCGTTTTTGGAGGACTGTTGCTTCTCTGATCATAGGGTGTTGGTCATGGACCTTGAGCAAGATAAGCATTTTTCAGTTATCTTTTCGAGAAACAGAATGTTCTTTCAATTCAAGTAAAAAATCTGCACTGGTTGTCTACTCTAACAGGGGATGAGACTCTTAAGTTAAAATATAAAAATTTAAATAAACATTACAAAAAAACTATAAATGATGCCAAAATAAAGTTCAATGACCGATTGCTTGAATGATCGGAAAACATAAACAGAACAGCGTGGTCAATAATAAAAATACATTCCACTCTCCGGCAGATTTTATAAACCCAAATACCAATAATTATAGCAGTAGTAGTAATAAAAACAAAATTTTATTCCATAAATTTAACCAACATTTTTCTCTACGTAATAAAATTGCAAATGATTTAAAGAGTAATAAGCGGAAACACTTTCCCAAATATACAAATAAAACATTTTTTCCAACGCCTACTACGTATATCCAAGTGTATAATGTAATTCAAAAAGTTGCAAAAAAAAATCAGCTGGTGCTGACGAAATACCCTGTTTTTATTAAAGCACGTTGCTGATACTATTTGCTTTCCTCTAGAAAATATAATTAACTCATCTTTTAGCAGTGGTGTTTTTCCAAGTATATTGAAAATTAGCAAGGTAATACCCATCTATAAAAAGGGCGACCGCGGATCTATTGAGAACTAAAGACCGGTTTCTAATTTGTCTTTATTTTCAAAAATCTTTGAGAAAATTTTTTATGACAAACTTATAATACTTTAAGACAAATAAACTGTTCTTTCTTTCCCAACATGGGTTTTTGAAAGGCAAATCGACTGAAACTGCCTTTTTTGAGGCACTAAGCTTCGTAACAAAAAGCTTAGATTAGGGATTCTACACAATGGGCATTATTTACGATTTAAGTAAGGCTTTTGACGTAATAGACAGTGAAATTCTAAAGGAAAACTTAAGTCCTATGGTATCTATGGACCTCCTTTGGAATGGATAATATCATATATGTTAACTCGATAATTACACAAATCACTTTTTAAAAAAGGTTTATTTTAATACTTAAATAATTACAAAAATTTTACTTTTATAATTCAAAAATTAAACTGACATAATAACGGTCTAAAATAATACTAACTCTAATACAGCAAACCTTGGTATTTATAATAAAATAAATGGGTCAGCATAGTTCCCACGTAAAACATCACGTTTTGCAACTATGCTGATTTAGTTCTGAAATATGGAGTCAAATTGCTATTGCGAAATATTATACTTATGTGAACAAATTATGTTAGTTATTTTCGCATATAACAACTCCCCATAAGAAAAAAAGTTAATGCCTGCGTTAACTTTTAGTGATTGTCCCTAAGTTCGAAAGCTTCTTCTTTTGGGGAGAATGGGCGGCCTCTCTTCCTGGGACGCTGGGTAGCTCAATCGAGGATGCTTTTGGTGAGGTTCCTGGTGGGTGGTCTATTTTCGTCTGAGTGTCCTCCAGTAAGACTAGGTAGCTTCTTCTTGCGAATTTGCAGATGATATACAGGGTGATAAAAGCGGATATTAGTAATTGTAAAAATTGTGAACCAGGATAGATGCTTTTGTATGAAGGGTTGGTTCATAAGTCGATCGAGTTCTTCAGCATATTGGTCCAGTTTTTGCTGGGCTACATTGAAGCTTCCATATCATCTTGCTGAGTTTAAGAGGTTTTAAGTCAGGAGTAGGATTTTTGAAAAAATATTTTGAACAAGTAAATGGAATTTTGACTAGGTGATTCTTGTATGTTACGTTTTGATATCTATCTATTAGATATGTTGACTGAACCGAGTGCTCCTGATAAAGGCATGGCATCCAGGCTGGAGTTTCAATAGGGAATTTGTATTGATGATTTTGGTTTGGACTTTCTTCCTCACATTTTACTGTGACTGGTAATGGGTCCGTTATGGTGATAAGCCAATAATTGGATTCGACTTCTTTGACGTTGTATTCTTTCGCCGCAAGGATTAGTACTTGGCAGGTTTTTGGCACGTAGTTTTTCGGCTTCAGGAGTTGCGCTTCACATGGCTTCACTATCGATGGGGTAGGGCAGAACTGTGAACAGATTTCTTGCCTTGGTTGAGAGTTTTGCATTTATCCAGATTTCGAAAGGATACGTACAACATTGAGTCATCGTCTTTCGCGATATATTTGTGTGTTTGGAATTACATGGTAGAAACCTGTTCGATTATCAAATATTGGTATGGGATAAAGATGATAGAGGGTGTATGGATTCGGGCTCTACTAGGGGAATTTTGAGAATAAAGACCACTTTTTGAGTCTGATTGATAAGCTTCTAGTTCTATTATATCGATATACTGGGCTATGCTAGAGGAGTATACAGGTAGGGGAAGGTTATTTTTCTTTATTGACTGAGAGATCTGTTGTAATGATTGGACCAAATCTGTTGGAGTAATTATTGAGCTATGTAGAATATTTAAACGCGCAAAAGAAATCGCATTTAAAACGTCATTAAGAAAGTTTTCTACAAATGAATAACTTTCCATTAGTGATTCACAATATTCCAAGGTCCTTATTTGTGCGTAATAAAAGGCGAGATCGTCCGAGATAGCCGTTATTGATTGATTAATTTCGTTTAAATCTTTATTAAATGTCTCTTCGTCAATTTGTAGTTTTTGTATGGTTGAGTTAAAGTTTTTATAACCGATGTTGTCACCGAAATTTGGTTTTAAAAGGTCTTCTATATGTCGTTCGTCTTGGTTATTTTGTTTATAATCGTTAAAATAATCACCGTCTGAAGCATCAAGGTTTCCGTAATTGATTTCCAAACAGTTCCTGCTCCATTAAAGATGCCTCTGTTTTTCTATACATGTAATTTTGTGTATCAGCAAAAATTTCTTTGTATTTTTGATTAACAGAATCTGAAATTTGGTTAAGAAGACTAAATGTGTTTGTACTTCCGTTTTAAAGGATACCATTCGGTGTTTCCACGTAAAATGAAAGCATCTAGAAGTTGATCTAAAATTTTATCGTTACTAGCAATTATTCTTTAATATTTGATAAATCTTTATAGACCAGGAGCGTCCATTTGTCGTTGGAGATTTTCAAATTTCCTGCTTCTGTGGGAAAAGATTCCTAAGGTATTTTGTATGGGCGTCAATGTAATTGGGCAAGGGCTACCGAGGAAAGCCCTAGATATCTGTAAAGAAGAAAGCTAGTCATAATAGGGTTTTAACCTATCGAAATTGACTTTCGTATTTTGTTTAGTTTGGGGTTAAGGAGAATAGCTGAATTTTGAAAAAGTTCTTTAATTTCAAAAGGTCCGTTAAATTTATTTTTGTCCTTGGTTTTAATTTGGGATTCTTTGGCATACCTTATCACCAACTTTATATTCAGGGGTATTGGGAGATTTCGCTTGTCGAACCTAACTTTGCTTTCTCCTTTTGCGTAAGCGTTCTTTCTCTGGCAAGTTTGTAGTAGTACTCCATTTTGTTATTCAAGTCTCTTACATATTTAGAAATTAGTTTTTCTTCGTTATACAAGGTCTCCGGAGGTCTACTGGATGTGTGTCCAAAGATAAGTTCATATGGCGTAAATCCATGTGTCTTATTTTGGGTGTTGTTATAGCAAATAGTGGCATATGGAAGTACGTTGAAAGGGTGTTCGTGGGGGTTTTCCGCTTTATTTGCCCGTATCATTTCTGATAACGTGACGTGGAACCTTTCAATTGAGCCATTGGATTGTGGGTGTCCTACGCTTGAAAATGTGAGTTTTATATCGAAGAGTTCGCATAAATCTTTCATGAGTTTGTTGTCAAACTCGCGGCCATAGTCGCAGTGAATTTAAGGGGTGTTCCATAGTTTTGGGAAAAAACACTAACAGGGTGTTAACTATGGTGTTTGTTTTTTTATCGGTCAATGGATAGGCTTGTTAATTGGTAAGCTCATCCCGTATAGTTAGGGTAGTTTCTTCCGGTATTCGAAAATATCGATATTTATTCTTTCAAGGCGTCTTAGGTGTCTCCGTAATGACAGAGGTGCTTGATTTTCCATATTTTCACTTTTGGCACGTTTCACATTTTTTTATAAATTTTTCAACGTCTTTAGTTAAGTTGGGCCAATGATATTTACTTTTTATACGCCTAACTGTTTCATTTATACCGCGATGCAAATTACTTTTACCCATATGATAATGCTCTAGAATATTTGGTATTTCTTCTTCGCTTGGGGTTCTAATGATATCTTGACAAATTTTAAGTTTAATGTCTTTGTCGCAAAAAATAAATGAAAAAATTTCTAAGATGGGAAGTTCTAAATTATTTTCTATACAGTAGGTTTTGTCAGATGGAAATTCGTTTTGATTTTGGAATAAAATGAAAAATAAATGTTGCACCACAGATCCAGGATCAAAGGGTAAAGGAATAATGAAGTACGAACGGTTTTTGACTGACTTACTAGAAGTAATGTTAACTTTATTATGATCGAGTTTGGGGTTTTTCTTCAAAAATGTCGTCTACTTTTTTGTAATGCATTTCTTGAAGTTTGTTTTCCCAGAAAAATGTAACGATATTTTTGTTTGAGTTGTCAAGTAGCTGGGAATTTGATGTTTCAACTTTGGAATAGTCTATTAGGGATTGGGTGTTATATAGTCTAACGAATCTGTTAAATTCGGAAGTAAGGAGTTCGTCGTCTATATCGGGATTTTCCGTAGGCTCATTTTCGGATTCATCTTCTTCGTTCGCGGCGAAACTAACATTTTTGATTAGAAGTTAGCGCACTTTGGAAATGGTTAATACGTATTCTGGATAGTGCGTCCGCGTTTTTAATTTATTTTTCCTGCTCTATATTCGATTTTATAATCGTACTTTCGAGTTTAAGGCGCCAACGAGCTAATCTGCTACCTGGATCCTTAATTGAGAAGAGCCAAGTGAGGCCTATGGTCAGTAATTAGAGTAAATTTTCTCCGAAAAGATAGGGGCGGAAGTGTTTCACGCCCAAATAAAGCTAGTAATTCCCTTTCGATCGTTGAATATTTAGTTTCAGCGTTACAAAGGGTTCTAGAAGCGAAGGCTATTGGGAGGTCCTGCCTATAGGGCCTTGGGAGAGGACAGCGCCTATTGCAAAGGCACTTGCATCTGTTGTTAAGAGAAAGGGTTCTTCGAAATTGGGATATGTAAGAACAGGGTCTGAGATAAGGGCATTTTTAAATCTTCGAATGCGGATCTACATTCGGTATCAAAGCAAAATTCGACGTCTTTCTTCAGAAGTTTAGTCAGTGGTTTTGACGTTTTGGCGAAGTTGGGAATAAAGCGCCGATAGTATCCAACTAATCCTAAAAATGATTTTATATCTTTAGAAGATTTGGGTTCGGAAAATTTTTGATGCACTCGACTTTGGAGGGATTTGGCTTAACACCGTCTTTGGTTACTAAATGACCAAGGTAAGCGACTTCCTTTCTGAGAAACTGCATTTGTCAGGCTGTATTTTTAAATTGGCCTTTCGAAGACGTTTAAATACCTCTTTTAAATCGATCTATATGTTCATGTATTGTTGGAGAATAGACGATTATGTCATCCATGTACACTAAGCATCTCTCGTTCTGAACGCCGAGGAGAATATTGTCCATGATTCTTTGGAAAGTGGACGGGGCGTTCTTCAAACCAAAGGGCATACGAACAAATTCGTAATGTCCATTTTCGATGGAGAATGCCGTTTTGGGAATGTCCTCGGGATTGATCTCAATTTGATGAAATCCAGACGCAAGATCAAGCGTCGTAAAATATTGACATTTGCCTAGTTGGTCTAACAAGTCCGAGATATTTGGGAGAGGATAACGGTCATCAACTGTGACCTCGTTTAATTTGCGGTAATCTATAACGACACGCCATTTTTGTTTGCCAGAAGCGTCGAGTTTTTTAGGTACTACCCAAACAGGAGAAGACCAGGGTGAAACAGAAGGGCGAATGATGCCTTGTTCCAACATTTTGTTGGTTTGGTTCTTAACTTCCTCTTTGTGGACTTGGGGATACCTGTAAGACTTTGTGAAGATAGGGCGAGCGTTGTTTGTTATGATGGAATGCTTAACCTCGTTTGTAAATGTTAGGGAATCGCCTTCAAGATAGAATATATCGGTAAAGTCTAAACAAAGATTTGTTATCAATTCTTTTTCTTCTGAGTTTAAGTGTTCGGTTCTTAATTGATTTTTAATTGTTTGAACTCTGTCAACTTGAAAGGTATTAGGCTCGTTTTGAGTATTAAGGTTTAGTATGGTCTCGCTGGGGGTAAAAGGTTCAATAGAAAGATCCGAAAAGTCGATATTTTTTGGTATTACGTTGGCATTAATTATAGTAGTAAAAAATTCACCCTTTTCGTTAACGTGTACAAGCGCGTTTGGTAACCTAACTTTTTCTTTTTCTTGAGAATGTAAAATCGCGTCGACATTTTTTAAGTTACAAGTTAGTTTAAAAATCTTTTCAGTTCGACCGTCTATTAAAATTTTATTATTGCCTGAATTTAAATTATCTGATTTTATTATAGGGTTAGATACTTTATGTAGGGGAATAGTCTTAAAATTGGTGATAAGATTTTTTGATTTCAAGTCTATAATGCATTCATAATGTTCTAAAAAATCAAGACCAAGGATGCCGTCAAAATCTATATCTAAATTATAAATAAATACTTTATGGGAATCACCCTTATTAAAAGGTATAAGGGTTGACTGTGAAATAGACAGTTTTTGATTCGTTATTCCTTGTACTGTGACGTTTTCGGGAGTGGATTTGGAAAGTTTTTTACTGTATTTTCTTTAAAAATCGAAATGCCAGCACCGGTATCAATGAGTAGTTTAAATGTGTTTGTGACGTCATGGATGTAGTAAAGATTTTTAGAATTCCCCTGTTAGTAGTGGATTTAAAGAAAGGTTTGCTCCGGGAAGTTCAGTTCGGGTCCATGTTGTCCAGATTTAATGTTTGGATCTGGCTCGAGAGTGTCGCAATAGAGTTTGTCGTTTCCGTCGTATTGTCTGGAGGTTTGTGTTCCTGAGGGAGTAAAAGAAAATTTTCATAGTCTTGAGAGTCGGGTACTGATGCGGTTTGTTCTTCGAAAGTTTGAAAATTGGGGTCGTATTCGGGATAGTCATAGCTATTATCCGTATAGTAGTCATTGTAGTCATAGTTTTCACAATATATTTCATTGTCTAAGTTTACGTGATGTGCCCTTTGTTGGTTTGAGGAGTAGTACGGGTTTCTTTGTATGACATTTGGGCGAACTTGGGTATTATTTTGCTGAATCGCAGGAGGCCCAGATTGATTTTGGAATGGATTTGTTCTAAATTGTTGAGATGATTGTGGATTTTGGTATTGCGGAGAAGGGTGTCTTTGAAAATGTGTATTGCTATTTTGAAAACTATTCTGGCGTGGCTGTATTTGGGAGTAGCAATCTGAGGCTAAATGACCGTTTCGTCCGCATTTAAAGCAACGATTGACTTGCATATTTGGCTTTCTGATTTGTTGTGGCGGTTTAGGGGTTGTTTGTCTAATACTTTTTTGGGTTTCAAAGTACGACAATTGTAGTTCTCGTCTAATGCGAGACTGGGCGTCAAGGAGATCTCTGGGATTTCCTGCTCGGATTATTTGACCTAATTTAGGTTCAAGACCTGTTAAAAGAGTATTTAGCGTCATGGTATCTATAAGCGAGGTTTGGGCGGCTTTTTGATCGTTAGTGAGATTTGATTTTTGAATATTAGCCAACATTTTCGCGTTGAGTACTTGTAATCGATTGAAAAAGGTCAGTGGCGACTCGTTAGGTAGTTGTCTTAGTCTCTGTAAGTCCTGAATAAGGGACGACAGATCCCTAGAGTCACCGAAATAAAGATTTAAAAGTTGTTTAATCTCGGAATAGGTAGAGGGATTTCTAGAATTTATTAATTGCGCGGCACGTCCTTTTAATTTATTTTTTATATGAATCACTAATAAAAGTCGTTGGTCAAGTGTGGCCATTTTGTAACCACAATCACATGCGCTCAAAAATGTGCCAAGAGAGATTTGGTCACCTTCAAATTCCGGTATAATGGAGAAAATTTCGGAGAGCCTATAGGGCCTCAATTTCAGCATCAGCATTGTTTTGTTGCTGTGTTTGTGGTCGTGTTTCCGGCATTTTAAATAAAAATTAGAATTTAATAAAAGACTTAAAAATGCTTTGGTAAAATAACGGGGAATAGAATTTGAAAATCGAACAGTACAGTTAAATTTCACTTACAATAAACACACAATAAAATAGCACGTGATGATCAATATTATACTTACAAAAATAGAAAATGCATCGGCTCTTGTTCTGAGGTTGGTTGTCAGGGGCTTCACCAGGTGTTCCTTCCACAACCGTCTTTGAGTGGGGATGCCGTGAGGTTCTTTTTCGTTAAGGGATGGGAATCCGCCGCCAACAGTTGAATGGTTTCTTTTCTGCGACGTTGACGAATCCTACAGCGACTGCGCCAATTGTTAACTCGATAATTACACAAATCACTTTTTAAAAAGGTTTATTTTACTACTTAAATAATTACACAATATTTTACTTTTATAATTCAAAAATTAAACTGACATAATAACGGTCTAAAATAATACTAACTCTAATACAGCAAATCCTTAGGTATTTATAATAAAATAAATGCGGCGTCAACATAGTTGCCACGTAAAACATCACGTTTTGCAACTATGCTGATTTAGCTTCTTAGAAATATGGAGTCAAATTGCTATTGCGAAATATTATACTTATGTGAACAAATTATGTTAGTTATTTTCGCATATAACAGATATAACAGATAGGCAACAATATGTCCAGCTTACTGCCAGGAACGGTGAATGCGAAAACTTTGCCTATAAGTCTGACACTCTTGCTCTAAAATTTGGAGTACCCCAGGGGGAAATATTGTCTCCACTTCTTTTTTTAAATATTTTGTAATGATCTTTCAGAACATCTGAGCAAAAATAGGGATGTGCATATCTGTCAGTTTGCAGATGACACTTCTATTGCAGTTAGGGACCGCTCATATATAGGGGCAGTTGAGACCGGAAATAAAGTGTCAAAAGAGTTTTTTACATGGTGCCAAGAAAATGGGCTCTTACTAAACGCAAATAAGTCGTTGTCCAATTTAAAAATAGTAACAAACTAGACAAAAACCCACAGAGTTCGCTAATAAAACCCAATCAAAATTCCATTAAAAACGAAGAAAATACAAAATTTGTTGGCTTAAACATAGAAAGTAAACTTTCGTGGGACTTACACATAAAACAACTAGCAAATAGATTGGCAACATCGTATTTTTGTGGTAAATAATTTGGAGAAACAGGTAAATAAACATGTAGTACTCCTGTACATAAATGCGTGTGTCCAAAGCAGACTAGCATATGGTATCACTGCTTGGGGTTCTTCGTCAGGAATAAATAGATTACTAGTTCTTCAAAAGCGTATGCTGAGATCTTTGGAGGGAGTCACCTTCCTGGAGCATGCTGCTCCTCTATTTAAAAAGTATAAAGTTATGACCGTATATTCACTTTATTTCTATAAAATTTTGACTTTCTATAAAAAATACCAACACTATTTTCCTACAAACTCTCAGTTTAATGTTATTCTTGTAAGATTTTATTTTTCTCTGGTGGCTTTTTATGTCTCTATGTCTCTTGTTTGTGTAATAATTTGTACAATATATTTACGTTGTTTATTTTAATTTGTTATTGCATTTTGTAATTTTAAGTAATTAAATTTGTGTATTTTAATATTTATTGGTATAGGGTTTAGTTAGTTTTATATTTGACACATGCTTTGTTCTTAATAATGGAACTTATGTAGTGAAGAATAGAAATAAATAAATAGCTCGGACTGGTTCAATATCACCCCAATATTTAAATTACTTCTATTTTTTTTTACAAAAAGTTGGCATGAAATTAGAAATTTGTTGTTCCGAAATCTGTCAAAAATCCAGTTTTCAAAATTTTCTTTTTATAATAGTTTTTTTTGTGTATTATTAATTTACAGGTTAAGACGCCTTCGATTTTTTTTGTTTTAGATAAGCCAATCAACTGATTTCGTGAAGGGAGTGAGCGCTTTAACTTTGGTTTAAATAAATATTTTATGTTAAAAATTTATATGTATACTCTTGAAACACTTATAAATAAACAAAAAAAAACTTAAGTGTTCTATCAGTTCATTGGTCTTGACAAAAAAAGCATAAAGTCAGACCGTCAAACCAGGAAACCCCTTAGTTTAGAAAAAAATGCATTTTTCTCTTAAATTTAGTTTATTTAATAAATGTAAAAGCATACATTTTCTTAAAAAGTATTTAGTAAAAACATGTCCGCCGCCTGGTACATTCAACAAATCGGGTTTCCGGACAAATAATTAATAATTTTATTAAAAAAATTAATTAAATATCATAAATTATTTTTTAAATCTATTTGGTTGGGATAAAATTAGGGTAAAAAATAAAACCAATGTTTTTCTTTATACTGGTATGTATTTTAAATATAATTTCTAAATGACTACGATAAGAACAATTTTTCTGATGGGTGCTTCTTATACAATATACTCTGTTTCCTTTTAATTAAGTCTTTTGTTTCATGGTATAGCTATTACTTTTATAGCTAAATAGGAGTTCACTAATGCCTTTTCTAGAAAAATTAAAGACCAGATAAAAATACTTTAAGTTGAGAAGAGTGAGTCCATAATACACAAATTTATCTAGAGTGGGTTTATTTCTTGCTGTTCATTCCTAAAAAAGATTATACCTCCTAATAACATAGTAGGGTAAAATATAACTAAATATAGGGTACTACAAAGTTCAAAAATACTTTTTAAGTTTTTGAAAACCTTAAGTGATACAAAATCATTATATATAGTCTTGAACAGAAATATTTTGTTCTTAGGGTTTTATTTCTTTACTTACAAACTTTTTGTTTATATTTTTTAATTTTTCAACAAAGACTGCATGGCTAAAGTAACTTATTTTTAAATTAAATTAATATGTAATTAAAATAATTATCAGAAACACATTACTTAATATTAAGGGCTAAACTAGAATATTTTGAATAAATTTGGGATCCTTGCTTACAATTTATTTGAAATTCTCTAAACAGAAATTTTAAAAATTTTTATACTTGCAATCTTTGTTAACGCTTTTAAGACATATAAAAAGAACAAGAATAACTTCTGGGTTTCTAAGTAAGCAATAGGTAAATATATTTTTTACATTTTCTGAAAAATTGATCTTAAATTTGTAGTATCCAGCATCATATACATTTGTTTATAACCAGTACGTAGAACTTATAAGTAAGTACATTTTCTATTTTATTTTATTTTTTTTAATAAAATAATCTACAATTAAAATTAATTTAATTGTTTAGTTTTCTTTTAAATAATGTATTTTTTTAATAACAAACCATATTCAATTTTTTAAAATGTTTTTAACAAAAGAAAAAAAATAGATAAAGCTTGTTTTGACAAAATAAATTTTTAGCAATGATTTTTTACAAGTAATATTCACGTATACATTATTATTGTATGATTTTTTATTAGTAGACGAGCATTGCATAGGCAACTAAAAATACACAAAACAAACATTGTGTTTATTTAAAACCTTGTCATTTAAATAAAAACAAGTAACAACCATTAAACATCTGTCATGTGGGTTGCCTTAAATCAAACCACATCCCAAATTTTTTTTTTAAATGTGATTTCTACAATTTAGTGGGTAACCAAAGAATCGCCAAATAAACAACCAAAACAAATTTGGTCAATAATTGGCGATTATTTCAACGCTTAATGCCGGCAGTAAGATGACCTTGATCACTAATCGCCTTTATTGATACCTTGGTTTATTAAATAGCTATAATTACATTGTAACGTGTAAGGCTGATTTTTAAACTAGGAACGTTTTTGCGTCTAGCCCCGTAAAAAATATTTTTAAACATATTTGTGTCTAATTTTTTCTGCAGTAGTTAATTCCCTAATTTACTTAAGGAAATTAGAAAAACTTTTATTTATTTCTACATGGATTTTAATTGATGTAACTTTAAAAACGTCATTCTTATGACTTCGAAAATATAGAAGTTTATGTGTGCCAGTTGTGGGTAAAGCGTATTTTTAATTTTCTTTTTGGTTTCAAGTTAAAAAAAATACTTATTGCAGGATTTTTTGGCGTGACATTAAGGTAGTCACTTTTACGATTCTGCTGTTGTAATACATTTAATTTAATACATCTCTTTAAGGGCATGATTTTTACATATAAATATTTTTTAAATTATTTGTTGGTGCGTCTGTAAAGTCCAGACAATTTAAAAGTCATTATTTTGGTGACGTCGTCACCTCATGATTTTCGTCATCAGAATGACTGTTGACAATTATTCCTTTTTTAGCATGAAATTAGTAATAAAGTAATATTCTATTTTTTATTATTTTCATAGTCATTAAAAACAACAAATTAAAATTAGATTTAATACAAAACTAATATTGTAATATAATTTTGCATATTCCTTCCTTCCAATATTTTTTCAGAATATATTTTTTAAAATTTAAAATCGTGTTTAAAGTCGCATTTTCCTGTTTCTGATTTTTAAACAAATGCTGGTGACATTTTAATATTTGTCATTTTAATGACGCCATAACCAAATGGTTTTGAGAAAATCCTAACTTTCACGGCATAATTTCAAATCTTCCATTTTTAGCCATTTTAATCATATATTCTACAAAATTGTTTTTTTTCAATGATATTATAAAATATTTTATTTACATGAATAAATTGCCAAAAAGTGTGTAGCAAGTTAACAAAGCTTTATTTTTTTTTGGTAATAAAAGTTATTTCAGCACTATTAAATTAGACAAAAGAAATTTTAAGTACACATTAACATGCATTAAAATAATTAATACGTTTATCATTTAAAAAGGAATTTCCGATCACTGCATTGTTTTATCTAGCCGTAAAAAGGCGCCCTTAGAATTACGAAATTACTCACATGTTTAGGAAAAACATATTAATTCCTCTAAAATGAAGCAAATAAAGGTCTGTTTATACATGATTCCCAAAGCTTAAACATATAAGTAAGTCTTGAGAAAAAGAAAATAGCATTTTACAGACGTTTTTTTGCTTTCCTTTGCTAAATTTTCCCAAAAACGGTACTAATTTGAAAAACACCCTAAACTGAAAAATATTTTCCTAGACCACCAAAAAATAAATATAAAAATATTATACTTTTTTATTACTCATACTTATTCTAATTTAAATTTTTAACCGTAAGACATTATTTATAAGCCAAAATAAATTGATTGCTTTTAAGAAATAGGGGCATTATATTATTTAATTTTGCCTCTCTATTATATAATTACTAAATATGAGGCAAAAACGGTTATGAAAATGGGTGGGATTTTGTTGCTAAAATTTCCTAAAATTTAAAGAAACGTTATAGACCAGAAAAAAATCCTAGTGTTATAACAAGATATTTATTGCACGACCTTATAAAATTTTGCACTAAACATAAAAATGTGCAATGTCCGAAAACATCAGTCCTTTGCTACCTTTAAACACGGCTTTTCTTCAGATCAGCAAAATTTCTGTGTGTGTCTGTGGTTCGGATTCTTTGTTAAACTGTAGGTTCCGTCTAAATAACTTAACCTACATGTTGAAAGGGAGAGGAGAGTAGTTGAGAGGTAGTGGTTACTTGTATATCATCCTAGTGGCGTTATCAAAAAGTTAAAGTAAAATTTAATATTGGCATATGTTTTTAAAAATTCTTGTGAAAATTTAAACTTTTTGACCTTTCCACACTACGTAAAAATTTAACAAAATATTAAATGCTTGTATTTTATTTACTATTAAATTTTAATAATATTTTGACTTATTAATTTTATGACTGTGTAATTCTTAGCAATAACAAACTTATCAACATATTTTTAAACATGAAAAATCACAATTTTGGTTAATCGGAGCAGCAACCACAAGATTGACAGCCTGCGGGAGAGAAAGCAAATTTAAACTCTAATATAGAAGGCAAGACTGACAAACCACTTTTAGCATAGCCTATTAAACATTGACAAGATTGGCAGCGGTTTTAAATGACTAAGCCAAAAGCAATATATATTTTAATAAGTTTTGATTTTATTATATTTATAAAATATATACAACTAACTTAAACTATATACAGGGTGTCCCACGGCAAATAGTTTTTTAAAAAATAGGCTTTAAAAATGTTTACTTTAATAGCATACTAATGTCAATGGGGGTAATTCGGCTAAAATATTTTTAAGTTGGTGTCACTTTTGGCTATACCGGAAGTAGGTGTCATTTTGCTTATTTTTAAATGAAACATCCTTTATATTATTTTATTTTTGAATTCTATCCACAATTTAAGGCAAATTTCATGTATCATGTTCCTACACCTAAAGGTAATGTTTTTTGACATATTTAAGTTTTTACATCTAAAATTATGTTTGCAAGCACTTAAATAATTATCAATTTTTGATATATAAAAGCCTTTAATATTTAATCTAAGTTAAATTATTTGTTAAAAAGGACCAACTGCAATAGTTTTTTTTTAATTTTAATAACCTGTTTTACAGGATGTTCAAAAAATAACATTAAAAATGAAATTAAGACAATTGCCAAAAAAAATATTTTTTTTTTAATGGAAACCCTCAATTTTAATAATTTTATACTATTGGGCATTAAAAGTAAGGGTAAACTTGTGTAGAGCTGTCTATTCTTAAAAATTTTAGTTTTTGATATGCTACTAGTTAAATATTTTTATATGGTTATTGCTGATTTAAGGTTAAGTTAAGCTTATATTTGGCGAAGACATTTTACTATTAGTTGGCTATGACGGTGAAATCTAAAGCGATGGTTTTCTAACGCCATCAAAGCTAAGTGTATCGAATGGCCATTTAAAAATACTAAACTGACAATATATCAAAACTGAAAATCGGTATATACAAACTTGCTCTTATAAAATAGAAATATAAAATTTGGTGGTTTCCATAAAAAAAAATATGCACATTAATATACGCTACCTTGAATCGAATTCTTTTGAAATCGAATCCAGGAATCGATACCTTCTCGGGGGTCCGAAGGCTGAAATCTACTACCTATTAAAAATAGAATCCGTGATCCGGATTCGTTATATAATTTTAAAATGACCCGGAATCGATTCTTTTTGAAATGATCCGATTCCAAGAGGAATCAACTCCTTATATTTCTTGTTTGAGACAAATTGGTTAATAAATGCCAAAATCAGGCATTTTGCATACGCCATTTCAAATTTCCCAATTTTGACCCAAGATTATTAGATTCCGAATTTTGACGAAGCATCCTCAAAATCTCTTATATTCTAAATCTGAGGAAAATAGGTTTATAAATGCCAAAATAGGCTTATTTGAATGTTTTATTTTAAATTTTCAAATTTTAACCTAAGATTTTTAATCAGCATTACATTTTTTTTGGAAATAAAGCTAAAGAATTTTAAAACATCTGCCTATTAAAATCTTTAATCTTTATGTTGTTTTTTAGGTCCAGAGAAACAACAAATGAAACATTTTTGCCCCAACCATAGACTGTGGTATCCAAAAACGGGCATAAATTTTACTTGCATTTTTCCAAAAAGTTTTGATTGCTCGATCTTTATTATCTTTTAAATGGGACATTTTATAATTTCTGCTTTGAGTGTCTTACAAAAATAAATTAAAAATTTTAATACATTTTTATATTCCACAAGCAGAGAAATTATTAAACAGTACTTTTAAAATCTTTCTGTAAAATTAAAATAGGATGTCTCATTTCTTAGTTGCTTGGGGTTATCTCAGAAATCACATTTTTGGCTTAAAGTTACAGCACTTCAAAATGAGGCTAAAACTACATTTTGTGACTCGGGCTCCGTGCTAAAATCTTTGACGCTTGATTTATCATCTGGATTATACAGGGTGTCCCAGAATATGTGGGTAATCTCTCGGAATCTAATAGAAAACCTAAAAAATATTATGACAAGTTCCTATAAACTTTTTTCCTATGAGCCTCTCCTACGGAGATACAGGCACATAACGGACGCACCTGGAAATCGTTTTTGTTTAAATAACTTTTAAAATACTACGTGTAATTTAATATTTTTTTAATATGATGGTAACTAGATAAGTCTTCTTAAAATGATTCCATTAAATCATGTTTGGCTTATTTAGTTTGCCAGGGACGGACTAGCTCTGACACAATAATAGCAATTGTTGAAACACCCTGTACGATAGAGGCTCAACAATATTATTTTTAGATAGCTTAAACCTTAAACCAAAAAAAGGTACTCTTGATTGACATCGATAAAACCAACTGTTTACGAGAAATAAAATATCGTGGTTGGTAATTTTTTTTACATTTTTTTTGGTTGATGGCCTTACAAACTGGTGTATTGGCCGCTTTTTTTACATTATACAGGGTGTTTTTTAATTGTACGTCAATATAAGGGGAATCAATTTTTGGGTCCATTTTAAAAAGAAAACTTCATATGAAGTAAACTAAATCATTTATTATTAAAATCTGTAATACCACTTTAGATATTTTAATGAAATTTGGCATATAAGTACTATGTAACAAGAAGCCTTTTTTAGTGTACCACATTTTTTTTTTTGCCACCAGTGGCGTTCGTACAGAATTTGACCTGCCTATTTTGGCAAATAAAAAAAAATGTGGTACACTGAAAAATGCTTCTTAATACATAGTACATGTATGCCAAATATCATTAAAATATCTAAAGTGGTATTACAGATATTAATAATAAATGATTTATTTTTTAAAAATTTAATACCCTGTATCTCAAAAGTTAAGACGTTTAGGACATACGTTCATATGAAGTTTTTTTCTTAAAATGAACTCAAAAAATGCCTCCTTAAATATTGACGTACAATTAGAAAACACCCTGTATAATGTAAAAAAAAATACCAAACATAATATTTTATTTCTTGTAAACAGTTGATTTTACGTTCAACAGGATACTTTTTATTTTTTATGTTAAAGCTACAAAAAATAGTTGAGCCTTTATCATACAGGGTGTTAAAAAATTGCTATTAGTGTGTCAGAGCTAGTCCGTCCCTGGCAAACTAAATAAGCCAAATATGATTTAATGGGGTTCATTTTAAGAAGATTTATCTAGTAACCATTATATTAAAAAATAATAAATAACACCTAGTATTTTAAAAGTTATTTATTAAAAACGAATTCCAGGATCGTCTGTTATGTACCCGATTCCGTAGGGAAGGTCGTAGGAAAAAGTTTATGGGAACTTGTCATAATATTTTTGGGATTTCTATTAGATTCCGAGAGATTCCCCAAATATTTTTACCCCCCTAAGATTTTGTATCAGTTACCATTTTAAGGAAAAGATATCTTCCGATCCGATAAAAGGAACGGTCCCTGGATTGATCCCGTTTATCTTAAAAGAAATAGGATTCGCATGGTAATTATTCCTTTACGAGGATCCGAACACGTTAATCGATTTATTTTTAAACGATCCGTCCCAGCTTTGCCTGGTATATATGAAAAATATATAAAAAAAAGAATATTTCAAGTTTTAAAGCACATTTTATCAAAATGAAAGTTATTCGCAAAATTGTTATCCCAGTAAATTAAAAATTCTATTCCACAAAAATTAATTAAGGCATCGACGTCGATTGACGTCGAATGAACTTTTGTAAAGTTTGAGTCGGAAAAGTGCCAGCTTGTTCCTCCGCAAATTTCCGGGTGTCTCGTCTGCAATTTTAAAATGTTGCTTGAAAAAAAAGGAACAAAAATGAAATCATTACCAAGTTTTATTCTTACAAATTCATAAAGAAAAAAAGGCTTCTGTGTTAGGTAATTTAAGTTTTAAAAAGAAAAAATTGAAAATAAAGATAACAAAAAAACTTTAAACGGTAAATAAATAATAAGCTATGATTTTTGGAAAAATAGGACTCTTCATATATACCAACCTAAGTAATATTTAAAATATATATATATATATATATATATATATATATATATATATATATATATATATATATATATATATATATATATATATATATATATATATATATATATATATATAAATTTACAAGTGTAAAAACCAGACCAAAGAAATTGTAGTTATCACTATAGACTTGACCCCTTTGTAAAAAAGATTTTTTTGCCGACAATCGAATTTTATTAGAATATTTAATTTTTACCTGCTGGGGGAAACCCTTTTAAGCGTTGCCTTTTTGACTTTCTATATCGGTTTTGGTATTCGATACGTATGAACCTCTAAAAATTTTGTGAACAAATTTTATAAACGGGAAATAAAAACTGCCGTTGTGCTTTGGGAAAATAATTTTTTACAATGCATTTTAAAGTTTGAAATTTAAAAAAAAATATATATAATTGTAAACTTAAAAATGCATTTATTAATACACAAATCCGGTTTTTCATTTTCCATTAATTAAATTTGTTTATTAAGTTTTAGCCGTTTATACGAATAAAATGAAAAAACCGCATACAAATAAATCTGCAAAAAAAATCCCTCGTAAAGCTATTTGAGAGGCTGGTACGCTGCCGTACGCCACCGCTGTTAGGAATAAATAAATTATTATTGTTAATAAAATAACATTAGAGTTTTGTTGAATTTAATTTTTATGTAAACAAAAGGTAATAATTTGAATCGCATCATTTAATCTGAAATGTAAATACAGAGTGTTCAAATTGAATGAATTAAAATTTTCTATAGGTTGGCTAGTCAGCCCAAGGGTTAGAAAAGCTGCTAAAAATATTTAAAATTATCAATAATATAAATCAAATTACAGGTCTATAATTTTTCAAAAGAGCGACTCTGAGCAATCTTATACAGTTATAAAAAAAAATAATCGTCACATCAGCTCTTTGAAATTTATTTTACTTTCATTATAAACTTATTACATAATATAAGGTTGGTGGGTCTAAATTGTATAGTTTTTAAATATTATGCAAAACCTATTTATAAGAATTAAAGCAATTATTTATTCTAAAATTTGGTAATTTAAACAATTACCAAAATTTTAAAATAAATAATTTGTCTTTATATTGTTCTTAAAAAAAAGTTTTTGCTAAATCACCCCACTTTTTGGGATGTAAAATCAACATGAATATTTTTTAAATTTTACAAATATTTTTTATTTTTTAATTTATCAAAAATAAAGTAATAAAAAAATTAAAATTTTAATTTTGATTAAAAAGTTTTTAGTTCTTTTTTTTTTTAAATCTTAAAATTATATTTAATAAAAAAATAAAATATTTGTCTTTACGTAGAATATGAGACAAATTACTGGAAATTCGAAACTTAAATTAAAGCATTTTATTTTCAAATAAATAAAAATTTTATAAAAATTTAAAAATTTTTGTAATCTCAAGAAAGGGAGCAGATACGATTTCAATTCAAACTGGATTTTGCAATACAAACATGGGGTATTAATCCCGGCCCGACCTTTCAAGAATATAAAATATCTTGAATAAGAAAAAAATACTATCAATTAAAATTACTATCCAATTAAATTAACGCGGGCCCAAATTGTTACCCATATTTCCCCCGTGTAAGTGGCTTCCAATCCCCGGGAAATTATTTTTTTTTAATTTATTTCAGTCCTAAAATAAATATGGAACCTGTAATCATAAGGGTAACCGAACAACTGCCCGTTTTTTTTCACAATTTACGAGAGTAAAAAACATGCAAATTAAATTTTTCTAAATTACTAGTCGGATTAGATGGCATTCTTTGATTTTGCAAATTTAAAACCACCCCACTGGGGGTTGATAATCGAAATCTGAAAATTGCGAAATTGTAGTGGTATTAAAAGTTTCTTCTCACTGCAATTTTGTTTCAATGGACTTTAGAAAAATGAAATAATACATTTTCATCCCCAAGAAAGGGTTTTAAAAACCCCCAAAAACTATGTGTGGGTGAAGGCCATCCCTAAAATTTATAAAATCGTATACAACTTCAAAAATTGCAAAACATCGATTTTTTTGGACATGTCTAATAAATAAAAGTTTATGATAATCAACTACCTTTCTAAGGGTGGAACTAACTTATCAATAGGAAAAAATTAATAAAATACTAGCTTTTCGAGAAAAGTCGTAGTTGGTATTTTTTGATCCAAGGATATAAACCAAGTATAACTAATTTTCTAGTTTACTTTTAACCAAAACCACCCGCAAGGGGGATATTTATCCCCTAAAATGTGAAAATGATATACAACTTAAAATTGTAAAAAAAAAAATATTTACATGTTTTAGGATATCTCATATGATGGACAGTTTAGAATGAGTTTGATAATAACCACTCCCAAAATTAAGGGTAAAGAACCCGCATTATCAGAAAAATTGAATAAAATGTTGCTTATGCAAGAAGCGTTTTGGCCTCATATTTTTCATCACAGATTATAAATAGGCCTTCTTAGGTTTCAAGTTCATTTCTAGTCAAAGCTACCTTGCAAGGAGTAAATTCATCCCTTAAAGTAAAAATCATATAAAACTTTTAAAATATTTTAAAAAATATTTGGATGTTTTAGAATATCTCAAATATAACATGAATTTTTATTACTTGGATAAAAAAAATACGAAGCTAAGACTTTTTTTTGTAAAAGCTAGGATTTCATTTATTTTTTCTCACTGATAAGGGTAGTTTTACCCTTAGAAAAGGGTGGTTGACTATCATATACATTATTATTATATTTTTTATTAGACATGTCCAAAAAATCTAATTTTTTTGCAATTTCTAAAGTTGTACAGGATTTTATATATTTTAGGGGATGATTGTACCCTCACTAAGTTTATGGGTTGATTTACAACCTTCGCAGGGATGGAAATGTATTATTTCATTTTTTTAAGGACCATTGAAACAAAATTGCAGAAAATCTTTAATACCACTGTATTTGCAATTTTGATTTGCATCTTTTTAAACCCCCAAATAAAGTGAATATAAAATTTGCAAAAAAGAAAAAACTGCTTTTTTATATGAATAAATGTGAAAACAGACAGTTTTTTAAACGATGTTTGCGGTCACTTTTTTAAAATCAAATATATGAATTAATAATTATCAAAAGGTTACTTAACACCGATTAAATTTTACCGTCGATCATATATTTATGAGGTATTTATTAGTCTAAATAATTTTTAATAACATAGATAAATACTTACCACAGTTAATAATCAATTGCTTACAATTGTACTATTCTAGAAAGGAAAAACGAAAAGCCTAACTTTATCTGCTCTTCGACTCACTTGGCAGTCATAATATTGACATAGATTTCCGACATTTTAACAAAAATACAAATTTTAATTACCACAGGAAAACACAAACAAATCACAGAATAATAGATTGCCATGAATTAAACAAAACGTTTTTTTTTATTAAATTCCAAAACTAGCTATTTTTTGCTTTTTGATGGCCACACTTTAATTAATAATTCTTACTTTATTTGCAAATAGAATAAACTTAAAATACATGCTTTATTTGGATTTTATTTATAAAAAATTAAAGTGTGTCTGTACAAACATTTCTTGTTATGTAGGATGTCTTAAAATAAAAAAATAGAATTTGTAAAAATTTAAAATCATGTTTACTAACGTGTATTCTTATACTAGGTATAATTATATTTTGGAAATAATTTCCCACAGTACAAGTTTAATATTTAAAATTTTATTATTTAATAAAAAAAATAAAAAAATAAGATTAAGATAAGTAAAACGAATATAAATTCGAAGTCTATTTTCGACAGAAATAATTTCTAATTTCTGTTACTTCTTTTATTGGTTTGGCAACAGTGTTCGTTTATACAGCAGTGTGCACGTATATTCTTCTGATGGACCTCGCTCAAGGAATCTCAGCAAGCGAGCGTCCAAACCTTACCAAAAAATTTTACTGTTCTGTGTCTATAGTGGTAACTACAATTGTCTTGACCAGACGTATTCACAACGCCTGATCGACAGAGGTGACCGATTCATTATCATCTCGGATAAAAGCGAAGTAAATAAAATACCAAACTGAGCTAATCCGGATATTAAAAACACTCTTAATTTTTAGTTAGTGGCTTAGTGCCATTTTAATTTGTTTATTTTAAAAGTGGGATACTATAATCTGTCCATTTTCGTTTGACTATTTTGCTCGAGCATTTTATAACCAAAATACCATAGAAATGGTCATGTTTTCACTGGCAACAATTTTACCTGGATCAACCTTAACAAAGCCAAAAAAAAAAACTACAGCACAAAATTTTCTTGTGTGGAGCCAAATAATGTCAGTGACAAAATGTTTTGGTGTTTATATTAAGACTTTGCCTGTCTTATGAAATAGTCATGCTAAATATTATTCTGAAAAAATTTTTTAGGGCAAATTTTTCTTCTGGTTTTATTCAGAAATTGCCTGAAAGCAACAAACTTGAATTAAACCAAAAGAAAATTTTGCCTAAAACATGTTCTCCTTATAATATTATATATGACAAAAACACTACGAAAAAACATTTTGCATATATTTAAATGTCAGTTACTTTGGTACAACAAAAATGATATTTGGGAGATGGTACTTTTAATAGACAAAGAAGATCTTTGACGTATTTTAGGTTAAAATAAATTTTATTTAAAGCCCACTACCTCTTACTTTTAGTGATGTAACGAATGCAATTTTTAAGAATTCACGAATGCAAATATTCAGTTTTTTTAACTTTGGCAGCTGATCAACCGCGCAAGTCCCTCCCGCCATTCCATCTTATTCGGAAAATTGCCGAGCAATCCGAACTTATTCGAGCGGTTGTTTGTTATCAAACCAAGTGAATTTTGTGGTTGGAGTTTGTCGTGGTGATTGATTTGTTTAGTTAAATGAACAAATCAGATTCTTATGATATATGGACTTATTTTATACTTTGTAATGCCTAACGAGCTAGGTGCAAGTTGTACAGGGTTATCCAACAAGGACTAGACAGGCCGCTTTTTTGACTCTACCTATACTTTTATAAAAAGAGTGAAAAAGCCATCATATAAAATTTGTCCCTCCGAATCCAAAAATGATTAATGTTAAATAATTGAACATGAAATAAAACTGCTAGGGGTCATTTTGATATTTTTTTAAATGGAATGCCATATTTTTTAAGTGATTATCCGATTCTTCGTATATCTTTTGATCTAAAATGATATTTTTTTAATTCAAAATGGTCCATTTTCAATAACACCCAAAATATTGATACGGATACCTGTTCACTCTTTAACGGTAGTGTCATTTAGACAACTAAAAAAATAAAGTTTAAAAGTTGTTTAAATTTTTTCATGAATTAGGAACAAATAACGTTAAAAATACAATTCTAAAATTAAGACTCTTTTTGTAGAATAGATACAAAACAAATATAAAAACAATATAACATATAAAACAAATAATACCCATAAGACAAAACTATAAATTAAACTTAAGAACCCCAGACATCTTAATAATATAAATGTTCGATATGTCCTCCGTTGTTTTCGAAACAGGACCGATGCCCCCTTTTAGTCTTTCCAGAGAGTCCTTTATAATATTGTAATCCTGGTTAAGTCTGTCAATTTCATTCACAATTGTTTGCTGTAGCTCATCCATATTTCTATTGGGCCGTTGATAAATCGTTTTTCAAATGGCCCCATAAAATGTATCCATTGGTGTAATATCTGGGCTATTGAGTGGCCAATCAAGTGTTCCGTTACGGCCAATCCACTTTAGTTGTAACGGCCATTCAAATATACTAAATATTGTAGTTTATTTGCAATGGCAATCCTTTCAAGAGGTTTTTGAGATCGTTTTGAAAAACTGAAAATATCTTTGGCCTGTTAAAGAGCCACGATAAAATAGCGGTCCAATAATTTGATTTTCTAACACCCCACACCAAACATTAAGCGAGCTCTTATTCAAACTTTATCATTTCATATTTATGAGGGTTAGCTGCTGCCCAGTTATTTGTATTTCTCTGGTTGTAATTTCCTGATGTTGTAAATCAGTCCATAATATTTTATTGTATAAGTTGTTTTCCTCGGCTTGCTCTCTCATCAACATCGAAGCAACAAATCGAAAACGAAGTTCTTTTTGTTCTTGAGTTGGATACTGAACGGGAAGGATACAATATGGTTTGATACCAAATTGTTTTAGAGTTCTTTGAACTGTTCCATAACTGACCCTTCGAGCTCTAGGCCATACCTTACTTCTCGTACTGCCGCGAATAGAACTCATCGGATTTATCCTAAAATATTGAACAAGTCCTTGATTTCTTATATTTTGTCTTCTTATATTTCTTTGCCTATCTTTTAATGTTTTTGTTTCTTCAAATAGAATCTTTATTCTTAGAATTGTATCCACTGAAATGCGTCTCTGGAAACTCTCGGAAATCTTCTTTGCGTTTCTCGAGCATTTTCTCCGCTTTTGTAATATAATTTTACAATGTGTAGAGGTTTTTTAATAAATATTTTATTTTTTAACGTTATTTGTTTTAATTTATGCAAAATATAAACAATTTTTAAACTTTATTTTTAGTTGTCTGAATGACACTACCGTTAAAAGTGAACAGGTATCCGTATCAATATTTCAGGTGTTAATGACATGGTATACGAAATTTTTTTCGATTTAAACGGTAAGAAAATGGACCATTTCTAATTAAAAAATATCATTTTAGATCAAAATATATACGAGAAATCGGATAATCACATAAAAAATATGGCATTCGTTTTAAAAAAATATATCAAATTGACACCTAGCAGTTTTATTTGATGTTCAAGTATTTAATTAATCATTTTCGGTTTCGGAGGAAAAAGTATATATGATGGCTATTTAACTTTTTTTATAAAAGTGCAGGTAGAAACAAAAAGCGGCCTGTCTAGTTCTTGTTGAATAACCCTGTACAACAAGGAGTATTCGAGATAAGGAAGAACTACAATGGCTATAAGAAATTATTTAAAGTCAATGCATAAAACGAGTTTTGCAATTGGAAAATTGCGACAAGGGAAACAGGAATCAGTCAAAGCTCTTGCACTGGAATTGTCTTTCCACAAAGAACTAAATCTGATATTAAACGGATCACCATGAAGATAGTATCGAATAAATGAAGCAATAGGATAATAAGTCTTTGGCGATTAATAATGCTATATGTAAAATAATTACAAAACAAAATTACCACTTCGTTTTTTTTTATATATAAATCTTGTTTAGCGCTTTGAATTGTATATTATGTGATGTGAGGCTGTTTTCTCTTCTTTCTGCTAAGCCTGCATGATTAGCTCCGTTGCAAATACAATTTTTTTTACTATGCATATGTTAGTCCTAAATAATTATTTACCTATTTGCTTCTTAAAAATTTATTTAATTTATTTTTTCTTTAAACGTCCGTTACTAGACTGTGTAGGCGACCGCGAAGTTTCATTTTTTCTTCGCCGAAGCTTTACTTTTCACTTTCTTGCCGGCGGAGGAAAAATTTTATTATAGCAAAAACAAACAACAAAACAAGCGTCAAGAACTCAATATTTATTAAACTTAAAACAAAACTAAAAATTTTATTTATTACTCAATTAAGTATTACAGCTTTATCCAACGAACTCAAGGACTAGAATTAACGCAACGCCAGTTTGTAGGCAGGGTGTTTGGTATAGTGATCTGTTTGTTTTTGTTTTGGAAAAACGTAAACAAATTGCCAGATCTCAAAACCAAAATCAGAAATTACCTTAAAAATGTAATAAAATTATTCAAAAATATTGGTTTTTGTGTTAATTTAGGCAACATCGATTTAAATATAAACATTTATTACAGTTTACAGTCCAAGCACCGACAACAAGCTTATTTTGGACAGCTGCTGCTTCGTTTCATAAAAAATGATAGTAAATCAGGTGTTGTACGGCACTCAAAATTTATTTTATCTCTTTCTAGTAGGTTGTATTATTCAATTAAAACGTTTTGTAAACTGACTTGATCAACAGAAACCGAATTGAGCATCTAAAGTAAATGTCATATCTGTCTGTCACTTCAGATAAAAAAGAAAAAAGTTTTCCGGCTTTAAAAGTAATTTTTAACAATAAAGAATCCTCGATTTATAAAAATGTAATGTATGGTGCAATGCCCTAAACATTTAAAAAACTATTATTTCCTTAGTTATGTTATTCAGTGTCTTTAATCAATATTGCCGTGCAGTGTGTTTACAAGAACTATCCCTCCTTGCCCCCTGAATATATGAATGCCAAACAAGGTTTGTTTACTTTATTTCTATCCAAGAATTCGTTGGCTTTATCTTTCATTAACATTACTATTCACCGAAACCGGTCTAAGCCGCTTTGCAAACCCACTTATTTTAAAAAAGTATTCTATTAAAAAGAGATGTTTTTGCAACGTTTGAAGAAAAATAGCATATTTTATTTACTCCGGCTATTAAACACGAGCGCTCCATGAAAAGTATCACTTTTTTCTTATAAAATAATATACTAATATCATAACAAGATAATCCTTTAACAGCTGCTTTTTTGACCTAATTTATATTTATTTAAAGGAGTCTCCTATAAATAAAAAGCGGTATATATTTTTTAATAAATAATCCTAACTATATCTTTATAAATATTTAGTTTTGAAAAAGCCAGAAAATTTTAGGTTTACAAAAACATCTCAACCAAAGCTGTAAAAACTTAATTTAAATATCATGTTGCCAAGCCGCAATATACTGTGCTGAAAAAGGGAAATATTTAATTTGCTTTCATTTTAATTTTACCAGCTATGTTCGTGCTTTTTTATAAAAACTGAGCTTTAAGAGCAAATTTTAGGAATTAATGCTTTTAAAATATCTTGCGGAAAAGTTTTTATTAGGTGTTACTTAAATATTTAAAGGGGTTAGATCTTTTAAAAAAGTACTTCAAGAGGCATTTAAAAAAATTTTTTTACATTGCCTTATTTAATTTATAATGTTTAAATAAAATGTTTTTTTTTGTAATAAAAATTATTTTCAAGAATTCCAGGGTACATAATTTGCCACGTTTGAAACACTTTTAAAAACTTTTCAAGATCCCAAACAATTTTTTTGGGAAAGAATTTTTGTTTACTTTTAATAAGTGTAAATTGATTATGTATAGATTTTTTAGGGAAATTTTATCAAATTTGATTCAATTTGACAACACAATCTGTCAAATTTAGGACCTTGTATATCAAATATTATACCTAATGTGATTTGATTTGGTTAAAGTTTTTTAATGCGATTTAGTTCACGCTTAATTAATAATTAGGGACGCCTATGATTTCCAATTTGTGGATTTAATTTAACCCCCGATAAACATAAACCCTTCAAATCAGCCATAGTTGCCTTCAGCAAAAGGAGAAATCTAGGGGGTTTGGACCCCTGAACCTACGAGGTGAAGCAATTAAGATTGTGGAGGGTAAAATATTTGGGTGTCATCCTAGACTCTAAACTTACCTGAAACCAACATCTTCGAAAACAAGAAAGAAAGCGGATTGACTCTTATGTTAATCAGAGCTCTCATGGGAAAACATGGGGTTTTAAAACCAAAGGTGGATTATTGGTTATACACCATGGTGGAAAGGGCCCTTTGATAAATACGCATCACGGGTATGGGGGAAAAAAATGCAACAAAGAACGTGTTACAGAAGGGCCCAAAGGTACAAAACTTGCTTGCTTAGCTATACCAGGAGAAATTTAAAAACCCCCCCAACAGCCCATGGAATGTCTCTTAGACCTTCCACCACTTAACCTCATAGTGATGGGAGAGGGAAGAATGCTACCCGACACAACAACAAAAAAAGTCAGGTTGGCGGCAACATCCGGGATGAAAGAAAGCCCAGATGATTCCCCAATACTCATTCAACAAAAACTTCAAAAAAAAAATTCCAGATCGAAGTGAGTGGCAGAAACCCCGACTCCCGGCACGGTTTGGGCATCATCGGAAGGAGGGTTTTCAAACCGGGGGGGGAACTGAGCGAGGTACAGTGAAATAGGAATTCAAAACTCCATTCCACTAGGAACAAAAGTACTGTATTTTAAACAAAAATATATGCTTTACTACACTATGCAAAAGAAAATAACAGGAGGGCTTACAAAAGAAAGCGGATCTTCATAATAACAAATAGGGTATAGGGGCACTAGAAAACCCCCAAGTACGTCCAAGCTAATGAGAATCCCAAAAAGAACTGGAGGTCCTGGGAGAACCAACAGGGTAACTTTTGTGGGTACCAACATTGGGGAATAGAAAACAAAAAAGGGATAAGCTAAAGACATGGATCATCCACACCATACTTTGGGCCAGAACCGCCCTTGGAGGACCAAACCACAGCACGAGGGCAAAACCGGGAATGGATCCGAAAAAAACACAAGGAATACTGGGAGAACCTCGGTAAAAAACATGGAAAGGGCTTCATAAGGGGCCCCTCCAAAAAAACGAAGGAAGAACTACTCAGACAAAGTAGGAAAAGACTTGCAAAAAGTAGGGTTGCTAACAGGGCACGAAATTTGAAACCACACAAGATAGGGTCATACACTGGGGGCCCAAGTTGCAGAATTTCACGAGGGGAAAGAAACAGCCTACCACATACTTGTGAATGTGAAGCATTAAATCACAAAAGACAGGCACTATTTTTGCAACGAAAAAAAGCCCACAGGGAAAATATCAACCAACCCGTCTCGGGGTTATACAGACTTGTAGAAGAAACAAGACTAATGGGAGGATTGGTATAAAAGACAATGGGAATTAGGCAAAAAAGTCCAAGAGATCGCTTCCCCCTAGTGAAAGACGGCTCCCAGGAAGAAGAAGAAGAACAAGAACCCCCATGGTTTCGGTAAGAAAAATACCAAATTCTGTGCAAGCCACCCCCAAAGTGCCCCCAAAAAAATATTTTTTTTTGTGGGTTCTAATTAAGTTCCTTGTGACGTAAATATTATCATTTTATACACCAAAAAAAACGAATTTCCAAAGTAATAAAATTTGAAACATGTTAATTATTTAATGTTACAAAAGTTGATCGGGGAAACCTGCCATAATTAAAGAAAAAGTAATTTTTTTTTTGGGGGGGGCACCTTAAAGGGTGGTTTAATTTTTTTTTTTAAATTTTTGATCATTTATTATCAAAACCACAATTTTTGCATCCCTGCCCTTATTGATTTTTTTTTTTTCACTTTACCCCCCTGTATAATCAATGCCAGCAACAGATTTGGGGGCCACATTTTTTTAATATTGATTGTTGTTGTGGCTCAAAAATACTCTTTTTTGTATTTAACATAGCTTATTATTTTATAGTACGTTAATTTATGTACTAAAATAAAAAAATATTTTTTTTTATAAATTTTTATTTTGCAATACATCACAAAACACTTTAATTTGCTGTTGATTACCCACTCTAAAGACAAAAAAATTTTAATAAAATAAAATCCATTTTAATTGGTTAAAATGTCCTGGGTGAACTTTTCCTATAAAATTTAAAACAAAAGTGTAAAATGTTACAATCTAGAATTTATTTAATTGTTTACATAAAAACAATTAATAAAAAAATATATGTTTGGGAGTTTACCTCAGTAATTAAAAATAAAAACAAACAAAAACAAAGTTAATATTGAATTTTGAGCAAAAAAAAAGTTTTTAATTATTAATCAAAGCAAATATGAAGTTCAGTGGATGACGTATTACTCATTCAAAATATATTTTATTTTTTATGCTTATTTGTGCATTTAGGTACACGTGCTTTTACAAAAAATAATTTTTTATTGGGATTTATTATATATTTCATTAAAATTAAATTATTAAAATATAAATTTATAAAAAATTTTATATATATATATATATATATTTTAATTTTATATATATATATATATATATTTTATATATATATTTTATAAAATATATATATATATATATAAAATATTTTTTTAAAATATATTTTATAAATCCCGGTCAATTTGATTTCAGGGAACGTCTTTTATCTATAGCCCCCAATACAGAATGGTCCAAAAATAAGATATTGCGTTACACCAAAGAAAATTTTAGTTATCCTATAGACGCCCAGTCCTTTGTAAAATTTTTTTTACAATCGAGTTTTATAAGAATATTTAATTTTTACCGCTGAGGTAGGTACCCTCTCAGCGTTGCCGTTTTTACTTTTAATGTCATAGTCTATTTAAAGCGTAGGCTCCCCCCGTCAAATTTTTGTGGCAAAACAACAAACTGTTTTTCACAGATATGGGTCAAAGGAACAAGAATGCACAAGGAATTTTGTGCTGTAAGATAATTTAAATGCGGTTTTTGGATTGACGTAAACCTCTAAAAAATTTGAATAAATGTATTTAACGGGACATGAACACTGCCGTTGGCATTAAAAATGAATTTTGAAATGCATTTTATAGTTTGTAATTGAAAAAATATAATTGTAAATTAAAAAAGCATTTTTTTTAAAAACAAATACAGTTTTTCATTTCCCATTAATTAAATTTGTTTATTAAGTTTGTAGGGATATCTTGCAAAAGATAAAAAAATTTTGAAAAAACCCGAAGTAGGGGGTTGTATAAAAGCTGTTAGTAAAATTT